>BSUD01000004.1:2542695-2573694 GCA_033239045.1 Fagopyrum esculentum | reverse complement strand
CCCCCCCCGCAAACTAGAACGATTCATTTCGAGCTTGAGACGCAATTCATTTTGTCATGCAAAAGGCAAGATCTTGGTAAACACATCAACAAGTTGAGCGGAAGTGTGAACATGCTTCAACTCTAATAAGCCTTCCATTATCTTGTCTCTAGTAAAATGGCAGCCGATCTCAATGTGCTTGGTTCTCTCGTGAAAGACAGGGTTATGTGCTATCTGAATTGCTAAGTTATTGTCACAAAATATACGAACTAGTTGAGTTGGTGAGATATCAATGTCCTGAAGAAGACGAATGAGCCAAGTAGTTTCTGTTGCAACACCTGTCATAACACGATACTTAGCTTCAGCAAAGCTACGTGACACCGTGGATTGCTTCTTAGACTTCCAACTCACTGGAGGGTTGCCTAATAGTATGACAAATCCGCCAACTGAGTGTCTAGTAGTTGGACAAGCTGTCCAATCAAAATCAGTGTATGCAAGAAGGGAGGGTGAATCACAACCATTCAATAGAACACCATGACCAATTGTGCCATGCACATATCTGATTGTGTGTTGGAGAGCAAGGAGATGAGATGAACAAGGTTGTTGCATGAATTAACTTAAGTACTAAACAAAAAAAACATAAGTTTGGTCTTGTATGGGTGAGAAAATTAAGCTTGTCTACTAGTGACCGATAGTAGGAAGCATCTGGTAAAGAAGGACCATCAAGAGGTAACAGCTTGGTATTCAAAGGTAGAGGAGTTGTTGTTGGTGTGATGTATGAAAGAGCTGCATCTCGTAGAAGCTCCAAGGTAAACTTACTCTGAGAAATGACAATACCAAAAGAAAGATAATTGATCTCAATATTAAGAAGAAGTGTAATATTCCAAGGTCTTTAACACTGAAAGTGTTGCCATATACGTTTTCAAATGTTGTATTTCACTAAAATTTGACCCTATGATAAGCAAGTCATCAACGTATATAACGACCATTGTAATGAGGTATGAATCATGTTTAATAATAATGAGTAGTCATTTTTAGACTGGATATATCCTTTTTGAACCAAGGCATCTGTGAGTCGATGAAACAATTGTCTAGAAGCTTGCTTGAATCCATATAATGACTTGTTTAACTTACACACCATAGAATGAGGATTGGGAATTCCTGAAGGAGTTTTCATGTAAACTTCTTCATGTAATTGACCATGCAAGAAAGCATTATTAACATCTAACTGATGTAATGGCCATGACTTGGCTATGGCAATAGCAATAACACTTCTTATGGTAGTCATCTTCACCACAGGAGAGAAGGTTTCATGAAAGTCAATGTCAGCTTGTTGAGTGTAGCCTTTAGCTACTAAACGTGTTTTGTAACGTTCAAGACTCCCATCAGCTTTGAGTTTAACTTTGTTGACCCATTTACACTCTATAGTTTTCTTTGATGGAGGTACAAGGTCCCATGTGTGATTAGTTTGAAGAACATGGTATTCTTTTGTCATGGCATCAATCTAGTTAGGATCTCTAGAGGCTTCAGCATAAGTGGTAGGTTGAATATAAGATGAGAGGGATGAAAGGAAAGCATGGTGAGATGAAGGTAAGAGAGAATGATGGATCATACCTGGTGACGGCAAGGTAGAAGAACTGTATGAGCAAACAAAGTCCCGAAGGTATGAAGAAGGGTTATGAGATCGAAAGGAACGTGGAAGAAGAGAAGGATGAGGTGCATCATTGATAATGCTAGGTGCGGTTAAAGGTGCTGGAGATTCTGGGGTTTGAAAAGTGGAATAGTATGTGGAGATAAATTATGTGAAGAAGGTGTAGTATGTTGAGATTCTAGAGATGCTAGGGATGTAGGGACTGAAGAACTGATGAGATGGTCGCATTATGTGGTAGGAAAATCGAAGTATCAAATTGAGGTTGGGAGAGGTATAGAGGAAGAGGTGAATTGTGAGAGGTAATATTATGAAATGAAAAAATGGTTTCATGAAAGATTACATCTCGAAAAATGAGAATTTCTCTGGAATGAATTGTAAGAACTTTAAAAGCTTTTTTTTTCCATAAGGATAACCTAAGAATTGTTTCATATATAAAGGGAGAAACATTTTCCAATCACAACAAAACAAAACCTTAGAAGAGGGACTGTATTGGGATGCCTTAGTAGCGGTAATTTGTTAAGCTCTGATCTTAGCTTCTTATCACCCAGTTTACAATCGGACTGTCGCTTAACAACACATCTTTCATATGAAATATTAATGTACAAATAAAAAGAATGTAAATGAATTTAATTTTCTTTCTTTTCCATGTTATAGGTATTATTTGGATACAAGTGTAGAAATTTTAAAAGTAGAGCGTTGAATTTATTCTACATTTAAGTAAAATATTAATTAATTAATTATTTAAATTAGAGTTTGTTAGGATAGAATATGGTCAAGCTATTAGTAAATTATTTACAATAATTAATCAGTTATTTAAAATAAATTGATTTAATATGGTGGGGTATGGCTTTACAAAAAGTTGACACGTATAACTTCGATGACACGGCTTCACGAAAATGTGTCATGTGTAAGTTCACGGTCTGCTTTAATATATAAAATAGATATAGGTTCATTTCGAGTAAAAATGTGAGGTCGTCATGTTAGGATCAACGTCGTCTACTTTAGTAAAGATATCTGGACTAGATTAGTAAAAACAATAAATTCTTGGCTTAGTTAGCTATTTAGTAGCAGATTTACTACGAGAAAAAATGTGAGGTCGCCACGTCAACGTACATCAGTGTCATATACTTTAGTAAAGGTATATATATTACGAGATAAACACAAAAGGTAAAAAATAAGAAGTTGTTTCCAACAATTTAACCAAACAAACAACCTTTTATACAATTCCAATTCGATAGTACCCGGGTATCAAACCTGTACAAATTCGGGTCAGCCCGCCTGTCCCGAAAAAAACATGGGTATGGACAGCTAGTTTGACCGGCCCGGCCCGGCCCGGCCTGTATTTTGGTGCGACGGGCACGGGTAACCATTTTGGCCCGCGGGCCAACCCGGCTCGGTCCGTATATAGTTATACATATAATTTTATATATGTATATAACTTATATTGTATTGAGTGTCACATACTCTAATTTTATATTTAGTTTGTTTGAAGTATTTTGACGAGCTATACTTATTTGTAATACAATATTGCAGAACTAACTTGACTGTAATAAAACTTGTTCATTTGTGTGGTGACTGTTGTTGAACTTGTTGGTAGTGCTCTATACAAACATCCCTTGATTGAAAGTGTGTGTTAAATACATTAAATTGCTTGTTTTGAACGATAAATCCCGGAAAAAATGCGCACAATCAAGTACATACCGGCCGGGCAGGCAGCCCTCCCACTTTTTACATGGGTGGATATGGACAACGTTTGTGGCCCGGATAAGCCGGGTCGGGCCAGCCCGGTCTGCACCTTCTGAGTAGATTTACCAGACCTGAACCCGGCCCGATCCCTCTTTTGCACAAGTCTACTGGGTATCTGAAACTTTTGTCCGAAATCGGATATTGAATCGGATATCAGATCCGGAACCAGATATCTTGTCCGGTCATTTACTACTAGACTAGTCGGATATATCCGATCCAACTTTTTTTCCTCAAAAACTCGATTAGTATCCGATCCTTTGATCCAAAAATATTCCCTGATCTTACTCAAATCACCAATTATCGTTTTTTTTTAATTTTTCCTGAGCGGATATTCGGATTAGACAGATCAAATATTTTTTATCACCCCGTAAAAAGTACGTTTTTGGATTTTGGTAACTGTTCCATATAAACTTAATCTGATAATTCTAATTGTAAAGTCGAAGTTGTTTAACCGAAACTTGAATATAATCAAACTCACTAACCATGCCCTTGAATCCTAAAAAAAACATACACTTGAAATTGTTGAAAATGATTTATATTCCAGTTGGACTTTGAATGAAGTTTTGGAATTGGACTGGGCCGTATAGGCATTTGGGCCTCCAGCCCATATATCGTACCGATTAAGCTGCATGATGGGCCACACACTAACAATGGTGCTCAAGCTCCTTTTAAATTTGTATGTATTTCCATCATACTCGCGAAAAGAATGTAGTTTCTATGTAAATACTATCCAAATCTATGTGTTGCTACAGGTTAACCCATTTAAGAATCCCGACATCCAAACTACCCTAATTAACTTCATTTTGAAATACACCATCAATAAACAGTGGCGGCCGCAGGATATTTTAAAGGGGGGGGAGGAATAATTACCGATAAAAATCTATTATACATACTAAAAGAGAGTGCATGATTTGATGACGTAGCACGCTGTGGAAGCAGCAATCAAATGGAGCTCCCACAATTTTTTGGCCAATAAATCTTTAAGTCATAAAATCTTTTTTTCCTAAACTAACATATTGCTCTTCAAAATTTTACGTAACTTTTTTTTGTTGGAGATTCTCCAAGATTTTATAGGCCAATAAATCTTTATTTTTTGTGACAAAAAAATATTTTTTACTAAACTAACAACAATCATATAGAGCTCCCACAATTTTTTGTTGGAAATTCTCCAAGATTTTATAGATTATAGTCAAATCTCCTTTTTATTATTTAGAATAATTATTAATCAATATCAAAAATCTACCCAAATCTATATTTTTACGTTCTTATCAAATCCTTGAAAATTTCACAACACACTTCCTACGATATCTATTCTATAAATACTCTACTCCATAACGTAAAATTGTATCCGTTGCTTTCTTATTCTTCTCCTAACCTATTATCGGCTGCTTTGCTATTATTCTCTTAACCTATTATCGGCCGCTTTACTATTCTTCTCTTAACTTATTATCATCCTCATTGATTCGTTCTCGTACAGGTATGTGCTTGATTTACTTTGTTTATATATAAATAGTTTGATTCTCAGCTTATCATAATTATTGTTTAACTAAAAACTTTCAAAACTGATTAATCTGTATTTTGATATTCGTACAATAATTGTTAGTATTTTATTTTTATATAATTTTAAAATAATTTAATTTTCTCATAATCTTTAGTTTTATCTAAATTTTAGGATTTTCTGGTAAATTCTTAAATATTTTGTAATATCTACTCTTATATTTTTTAAAATAAGAATTTCTAAATTTCAAATTTATAAACAAGGCCCCTCACTATTTTATATTTCCAAATTTTTTTATTTGTACAACAATTAGTTAATCCGTTTTTATCTTAAATTTTAAAAACTTGATTTGAAACAAAATAGATTTAAATCTCAACTGATTGATTTATGATTTAACGATTTACAATTATATTTTTTAAAATCAAAAATTTTAAAATTCATATTATTTTTTTTTTGATACAAAGGTAAGAGAAACAAGAAGGGTCAACATCTAGAAGTTGGCCGTCCTAGAGCATCCTTACGGATGAGTTCTTCAACGTCTCGCGGAAGGCTCCCGTCGTCCATGTCCAAAAAATGGCCAAGAGATGCGAGCTTGTCTGCGACAACATTGATTTCCCTAAAAACATGTTGGACTCTAACTTGTGAACACCTTGAAATCAGAATAGAGATGTCAGCAATGATCATATCCGCTTCCCATGGCGGTTTCCAAATCTGATTAATTGAATTAATAAGTTCAAGGTTATCTCCCTCAATTTCAATGGTGTTGTGTCCTAAACTTATGGCCTTTTGGAGGCCCTCTCTTAGAGCGTAAGCTTCAGCTTGAAGAATAGTTTCTGCTCCACATCGACCCATTCCAGTAGCAAGCGTTTGAGCATTGTGGTCTCGAATGATGAAACCAAAGGCACATTGGTCATTAGAATTTTTAGAAGCATCAAAATTAATTTTGACAGAATCCAAACTTGGTTTCTTCCATTTAATGTTTTTTGTTTTTCGTCTTTGTTGTTGAGGTCTTGTGTTGCAGTTTGTTGTTTTTGGGTTAGCCTCATCCCATTCTTTGACTTGTTTTTGGATCACTTGTTTTATATCAGGTGGTATTTTTTTCTTATTAAAAATTATTTGGTTTCTCGTTAGCCTTAAAATTCATATTATTAAACAAAATTCCTCATCAATTTATATTTAATTTTTAAATTTTAGAATCAACAGTTATTCAACTTTTGAATTAATTTTTAAAAAATTGAATTAAAAACAAACTAGATTTTAAAGCATTCGGAATTTTTTTTTAAAAAAAAGGTCATAAAATAAAGGAAACAATAAAATTCGGATATTTTTTTAAAATTCATATTATTAAACAAAATTCCTCATCAATTGCGACTAGGTTAAGACATTCATTCCATATACTCATTTACAAAATTAAAACTATTTAAAGAAAAAATACTTGAAAAAATAAATTGTGATAGTAAATGTAATTTAATCATTCATATCCTTATATTTCAAAACACAAATGTTATTTTATAAGTGTTAATGTGTTTTTTATAAATATACCTGCACCTTTTTTTCGGATTAAATTTTTTACTAAAACAGACGACGTTAATGCTGATGTGGCGCCCCACGTTTTTTTCGGATTAAATCTTTTAATAAATTACAAATTAAACCAATAATTTTTTTTTACTAAAGCTAAATAAATTTGGGCAATTTTGGTAACTAGTTTTTTTGAGAAACTAGAGTAGTTTCTAAACTTTTTAATGTTTCAAGTAAGTAAATATACCCCAACCTTTTGTATTTATTCTCAAACTTTACACACTCTTCCCTCAAGGGGTACATTTACTAAACACAAAACTAGAAAAAGCCTTTTAAACCAAATTGTTTCAATAAATTTTTTAAAACTAACTAACTCACGATATTTATAAATCCAAACAGAATCAGTTGGAACTAACATATCTAATTACGATTATTATATATTTTGCTAAATCACACATTAAGCTATAAATTGTTTTTTTTACTAAAACAATATCTTCTTTTTTTTTTTTTTATTACAACAGTATTTAAATTATAAATATTTAATTTTTTAAAATATATGATAGATTGAGTGTTAAGCTTGTCTCGTACGATGTTAACTTACCAGAGAAACAATATCTTGATTTCATAAACTTCTCAAGTACACTTCTCACATTATTTCCACCATATATAGAACACACATTCTCATAAGCTAATATACTCTTCTTATTTTTCAGGTTAATCTACAAATTTCTACATCTTCCTATTCCAATTCTACTGTTTATTGATCATGTATCGTCGTCTTTTTCAAGTTCCGGCGATTTGAAGATATTTTTTAGGTTACAATTTTATTGATTCGTCGTATTTTTTTTCCAGGTAACTCTCGCACCATATAATAAGCAAAAGTTCGTATATAGATCTGTTTTTTTTTTTGAAAATTTTCATGTTTTGTCGTATTATTCACGTTCCATCTAATAATATTCGCTGTATTTTCCATGTTTAGTTTTATTTTTTTAATAAATGTATCATTAGTTTCCACATACATAAGTTGATGTCATTTTATTTAAAAAACATCAAATATATAAAATATACCCGCACAAGGTGCGGGATATGAACTAGTATCTATAAAAACAAATTAGTGATAAAATCATATGAGAGGTTGACAAGGACCTCTAACCACATACTCTCTTCACACATCCCGGATCACTAGTTACTTCATTACTCATATTTTCCATTCGAGGTCGTTTTTCTCTCATACCAACACTAGCAAAATCATCATCCTCAACTTCATTTATATGAACACTCTCCCTAGCAACACCATCAACTCTAGCATCATCATATACATCATTCACATTTACATTATCAACATTTCGAGGTTCTTGAGGAATGGAGGTTGAATCAATATTCGACAAATGTCGTTTTTTCGTCCGAATAACAAATTTATCCATTTTCTAAACAAATCAATTAATCAATTACAATTAAACAAATCTCAAACTCAACCCCTAACGAAAATAACCAATCAATAAATCATCATTCAAATTCAACAAATTCAACAATTAATCGTACTCCAAACATATAATTCATGTCTAACAAAGAAAATAATGCTAATCAATTTGAAAAAAAAAACAACATTTTAAAAAAAACAAAAACTCAAACTTACAGTAATACGCAACTCAGTGACTCGAGGCAATTGAGGGCTGGATGGAGTCTGGACGGCTGGACAACCTGGACCGGACTGGAAGTGGTGGCCTTAGGGTGGGGCGGCAGCCGGGCAGCCACCAATGAAGCAGTGCGGCCGGGAGGAGAGTCCCGAAGAAAGTGGGTAAGTCGGACGACTCGAACAGGAGCAGTGCGGCCGGGAGGAGAGTCGCGCGGAACGGTGGCTGGCGGTCCTGGCAGATGGCGGTGACGGGAGCGGTGGCGGACTGGCGGGCCAGCGACGGGTCACGGGAGGCGGGAGCACTGTGCGAGAGCGAGGTTTGCTTTGTCGTGTGGGATTGTGGGAATTGGTACTCAGCACGCTGTACGCAGCCTCACTTACCCTAATCTGATTTTTTTTTCAGTTAAAACAAAACGACGTCGTTTTCTGTGATTTTTATTTATTTTTTTTTTGGAGCACCCAAGGGCCGCCACTGCCAATAAATATATTTGTCGTGTAGTAACAACTCTTTATTGGATCTTTGTAATTTTGACGAAGCTAAAACTAAACATGTTTTTAGACAAAACAATTGCGTTGGTTAATCCATTTGAAAATCTCGACATCCAACACCAAATTTTCTGATGATGCCGACTTTAATTATGTTCTCATATATAAGTCTACTCGTGCATAAACTATGGAGTTTGTTTTTAGTCGTGCATGATATTAGTCGTGCATGAATTGCGTATTTAGTTGTGCATGAACTATGAACTTAATTACACATTTACTTATAGGCTTAGTCATGCATCAATTTATAAGTCTACTCGTACATTAACTTATAGGTCTAATCGTTCATTGTCTAGTTGTGCATCATATGAACATCGGTTGAACTTAGTTGTACCAGTATTTAAACCTTGTGCATCATGAACATTGTCGTATAGGTATGACATTGGTCAAATAAAGTTTTTTTTTATAGGCAATAGGTGTGAGTGTGAATGTATGATAGCTAGCTCATCCCTCACTCATCAGTGTTCTTTGACATCTTTAGTTTCCCCTATCACTTCAAAATATTAACCTTTTAAACCTAAGGCTAAAACAAGCTACCAAACCCTCAAATTCTTCATAGTCAAAACAAGACAAACTACAAAAGCCAAAACCACTTTAGGTGCATCTAAGAGTCAAAGAATTAACACAAAGAGCCTCTCATCATCAACCACAATTGAAGGTCTACAATTCTCAAAGAACATGCAAACACCTTCTCCTTCTTCTTTAATTTCCTCATAAACCCCCAATTAAATTCAGAAAATAATTGGAAAAACAAAAGAAGAAAGAAAAGCTACTTACCTACTAATTCTCCCACATGTTAATACTTGATAATAAAAATTAAACATACCCCCAAAGCTCCATCTTTTACAATTAATCGATGAATAATCAAATTCGTACGTACACCCTTCATCTTGCTTCCGGGTGCAATGGGAAGAGCTCGAGCGTGATCTTCTTTACTCCGTCTTCCTTCGAGTTAGCCAACTTATCGTTGCTACGAATTCGAGTGCTTTCTTCTATCAAGCTCTCGAATGTCCAACTTCTACATTTTCTCTTACTCGGAGTCATTTGCTCATCTCTCGTCGTTTCTTCCTGCATTATATCGGTCGCCATTTTAAATCATAACCGAAAAAATATATTAAATTAGCCTAGTATATATATATAATGCATGTAATGCAATGTACGTACCTTGTTAGAGTCAAATGTCAAAGTGATGGAGCTTGAATTAACTAAGGTAGTAGTTGACTGAAACGACGTCGTTTTAGGAGAGTGAGAGATGTTGAGGACGTTACGCTTCTGCTTTTGTCTCTCCCGAGCCTTATGGTTTTGGAACCAGTAAAAGACGTTTTTGCCCTCAATTTTGCCGTACTTGCTAAGTTGCGCCGTGATTTGCTCGATTTGTTGCGCATTTGGAGTGCGCATTCCTCTACAATACAATGCCTCAAGTATTCCTATCTGCTCTTGCGTCGGGTTCCACCGTGTCCCTCCGGGGTGCGTTTCCAACTGTATAAAACGACGCGTATTGTTTCTCTCATCAAAAATTTACAATAAAGAACCCTAATTTTGGGGTAATTGGAAAAAAGTAGCCTATATTTATATTTTCCGCAATTATATCAAAAGAAGTTGTTACCTGAAGTGAATCTTTTTTTAATTCTGACGGGGGCGCTTGAGCGAGCTTCCTAGGGCCGGAGTCGGGCCTGATGAAGCTCTTGAGGTCGAAGGCGGCAGCGGAGGTGGGGGAAACGACGTCGTTTTGAGGAGGGAGTTTGGGAGCGAGTGGACGAAGGCGTTTGCAGCTAAGAGAGAGGGAAGTGATTTCGTGGTGGTCGGAGGAATTCTGATGATGATGATCCCAGAATCCACGTGTAAGCTGCTGGTGTTGCTGGTGCACCTTCATCTTATGGGTTGTAGCGTAGGAGATTGATAAAGGGTAGATTGTGGAGAATGAAAAGCTTTGGGATGGTGTATATATAATGTGAAGGAATGAATGCATGGTTGGGGTGATTGAAAAAGGAGGGTAGAAAAAAATTGAATGAAATTAAAGGAAGTGGAAAATGATGAGGTGTTGTTTGGAAGAAGCAAGACCAAATGATGAGGTGAGGTTGACTTATCATTCCATCTTAATAAAGAGAATTTACCAACATGTACCTCAATTGATATATAATTACATGTGTACGTACCAACAAGGATTAAATTACTAGATATGATATGAGTGGTAGGAAATTATTATTAAGGGTAACGGAATGGTTAAATTTATGTGTTGAGTTTGGACTAACGTGTATGTGTCCTTTTTAAAAACACGACTCTTAAAATGTAGAACTTCAAGAACATATAGCACACGTAAAGCTAGAAACACATGTTTTCCTAACATGGAATGTCAGTTTATGAACTAAGTATCGAACTTGACGTTATGTTAGTAATTTTTAAATGTGTGAGAATGCCTATGTGAAAGAGGGTGGTGATAAGTCTTGAATGTCACAGTAAGCCATGTCAAGAATTGAGGGAGACTTTGCCTTCGCATATGGGGATCGAAGGAAGAAAAATGTCTTCCTTGAGCCCGGGACAGGATAAAGACGACTGGAACCAACGGTGTGGTATCCTCGCAATATGGGTTAGTTGTCATATGTCTGAACTTTTATTGTATCGTTATTTGACCTAGTTTCGTACATGGATGTCAAAGATTATTTTAAAGTTTATTCATTTATTTGTTGTATTGATTTTTTAAAAGAATAACTATTCAATGAAAGTATGAAACATAACATAAATGAAATCGATTTGAATTCAACCATAATAATAATAATAATAATAATTTTTTAGTAAGCCGATGAATGTATACGTGTGGTAGCAATGGTGTTGTTGCAATGTCAAATCAAAGAATTTTCCATCTATATTCTTGCTTTCATGATGATAAGGTGTTGATGCTTTTCGGTGGCCTTCTAGTCTTATCTTTATTGCCTCTTAAGTCTTGCCTTTTCATTTTCAAAATTCCTCCTCTTCATCAACCTAAAGTACTATGGTCACGAACTATAGATTGCTAGCTGTGATCGAGTTTGCACCAAATAGGGACAAACTAATGGAAACACCTACCAAAAGTTTAACTAGTAAATAACATCAAAATCTTTATGAGAATATTTTGTTCATCTCTATTTACGCGTGTACACGATCCTTTCGGATGAGTAAAAGCATTCAATCTACTAACCCAAAGATTCGATTGTGAAATCTATGGAGCCATAAATATCTGATGATGATAATAAGTTCTCACATTAAAAGTTGAGAATATTTCGAGTCTAGTATATAAGATCGGTGAACTACTCTTTCTATTATGTGTTGGGCTTGAGTCTAACGCGTACGTGCGCTCGTATGCACATGACCCCGCTCTACAGTTTGTCTGTATCGGTGAGGTACTCCTCCTATTGCCGGATCCTAACCTGTGGACAAGTGCAGCTCGGTTTATATCACAGTTGCACTTGCGAGGAGTGTGCAATTCGGTCTAAATCCTTTAATACACTTGCGGGGACGTATTGGAGATAATAAGTTCCAATCTCGAAAGTTGGGATATTCCGAACCTAATATATAAGCTCGATGGGCTCCTCCTCCTATTGCCCGATCCTAACTTGTGGGGGCGCGTTGGAGAGATTCCGAACCTAGTATATAAGGATGGTGAGCTACTCTTCCTATTGTCAATTAGTTTTAAGATTGAACGTCTTTGGGCTTATGTGTTGGGTTTGGGCTTAACGCGCATGTGCGCTCGTATGCACACGACCCCGCTCTACGGTTCGTTTGTATCAGACTTTGACAATATTCGTCAACTGATCATCTGAATTCGATCCATGAGATTTTATCGGATAAGTGGATCGGACATAGATATATGTTTTGAAAAACAAAAAGTCATATTAGATATCTGGTTGGATATCCATGTATCCGGTAAGAATAGATACTATGGGCTTGTTTGGTTCCAATACCGGAAACGAAAACGGAATCAAAATGAATTTAGTATATATATATATATATATATTCTTATTCATGAAATTTTATGGAATCATTCTTTGTGGTTTCATGCAAAATTGTTCTTCCACATTTTGTTTCATTATAGGGTAAAAAAATAATCAAATTCTACTCGAATTACTTTAAATCACAAGGAATGATTCCAATAATTTTCATGAATAAGAGTTTAAGTATGAACTAGATTCGTTTTCATTCCGTTTTCGATTCCGGAGTTAAAACCAAATGAACCCTATATATATCCGGTAAGAATACCCTATATGTTAAAATAGATACTCGGATATTTTAGATATCCGGTCCAACGAAAGTGTTTCGAATATCCGAATACTATCATATCAAGTTCAGATGCCCAAATCGGATATTTGGGCCTCCGGTTATGATCGACCCTACTGCACAACCGTACGTTCGGTTAACATGGACATAGTCATATAGCATTATCATTTAAAAATATTTGTAGTGAAAAATTGGCAGGCAAATCAAATCTTACGGCACTCTATCAACTTCAAAAAGATTATTCTCATTTTCATATCTTAAAAGTATAAAGAAAAACAATTCATTAACTTTGGACAAATGTATGATCTCAATACAAAAAGTACACTTTCGGTATGGATGCGATAAAAATGATAAATCGTGTTCAGTTAAAGATTTATTCAGTCTTATTTCCTTATAATTTCTCAAAGTCCGATACAGACGGACCCAATAGAGCGGGGTCGTGTGCATACGAGCGCGCATGCGCATTAGGTCCAAGCTCAGCACATAAACCCGACGAGGTTCCATCCTAAAACCAATTGACAATAAGAGGAGTATCCCACCGACCTTATATACTAGGTTCGGAGTGTCCCCATCTTTCGATGTGGGAGTGCAACTAGAGGATATAGACCGAGTTGCACTTGTCACAGGTTAGGATCGCGAGCCGAATTGAGGCTAACCGCTCTGATATCATGTCAAAGTCCGATACAGACGGACCCGGTAGAGCGGGGTTCGTGTGCATACGAGCGCACATGCGCATTAGGCCCAAGCCCAACACATAAACCCGGCGAGGTTCCATCCTAAAACCAATTGACAATAGGAGGAGTAGCCCACCGACCTTATATACTAGGCTCGGAGTGTCCCCATCTTTGAATATGAAAAGTTATTATCTCCAACATAATTATTCTACGTATAGTTTTTTCTACAACTTCACCTTAAAACTATGCACTATAAAACTACATCACATTATAGAGGGCTTATATTCGGAGAAATTAAAAGTTCATACTATTTTTCATAATTATTCCAAAGTTGGTGCCATTTCTGCAATTACTCCAAAGTTGTTTTTAAATTTTGAGGAGTGAAAATTAAAAAAAAATGTTGAAATAGAGGAGAGAATGTTAGGAAAAAAGTAACGTATCTTTACCAAGGGCCCGTTTGGTTCCAACTTCGGAAACGGAAACGGAATGGAAACGAATTTAGTTCATATGCATATCCATATTCATTAAATTTTATGGAATCATTCCCCATAGTTTAATGAAAAATACACTTGCTTCCTCACATTTTGTTACCCTATAGGGTATCAAAAGTAATCAAACTCTCATCCAATTACTACATACCACAAGGAATGATTCCAAAAATTTTAATGAATAAGGATATACGTATTGACTAGATTCGTTTCCATTCCGTTTCCGATTCCGGAGTTCAAACCAAACGGGCCCCAAATGTCCTCGTTGTCCTGTTGTTATCTGTAGCTCCATTTCCCAAACAGTTGATCTATACCTTTTTTGTTTTATAATTTTTGTTTTATATTTTTAGTCCTTTATCAATAACTTTTGAAATTTATAAAATATAACCACTTTATTATATTTATTGACTTTAGCTTCCACTAAGATGAACTTGGAAATATTCCAATATTTAAGTTCATGCACGCTTGTGATTTTTTTTTTTAAATAAAAATATATCCTTTATTTTTGTGATTTTATATAATGTCATTTCTAATACTTTTTTACTAAAAATAATTAAGAATAGGAAAAAAAATATATCTATTTGTTAGCTGAGTTTATATATTTATTACACCCAAAAAAAAAAACTTTCTCGCCAAATTTAATGTTAATTCGGTCGTTTTGTTGGTGGTTTTCGTGAAATTTTTTTATTTTCTTTGATTGTAAGGTTTATTTTTGGTGATAAGAGAAATATATTTTGAATCTAAATATTACACCGTAATATATAAGTCCGTGGATTGGGTTTTTCTTAAATCAATCATACAATATTACAATCTATCTACTAATATGTCATATTTATAATTTTAAAATTTCTATAAAAAATTTGGATCCTTCAACAAAATTGTTAAGAATTAATCATCTTTTTTAAGTTAATAGAAAGAATAAAATCTCAATAAATTACAAAAGAGCAACAAGCGTCTTAAACCTTATTATTAAGATGAGTTACTTACCTAATTCAATTTAAAAAAAAATATACATGTAATTTTATTTTTTTAAAATATGATTACAAACTCAAAAATCCAAGTCACAAATATTGACTTTTCGGTTTACATGCAAACCATGAACTACAATCAAATCATCATGTATACATGCAACAAACTCCAAATCATCACATCACCTTACAAAACTAAACTAACTTACAAATGTAAAAAAAATTAAAAAATGAAAAATGGTCACACTACGAGCTAAACATAACTTAGAATTATGTCAAAGTCGATACACACGGACCGGTAGAGCGGGGTCGTATACATCCGAGCGTAGATGCGCGTTAGGCCCAAACTCAACACATAATTCCGGTAAGGTTCCATCCTAAAACCAATTGGCAATAAGAGAAGGAGTACACCGACCTTATATACTAGGCTCAGAGTGTCTCATCTTTCGATGTGGGACCTTATTATCTCCAACACGCCCCACAAGTGCAACTAGAAGATATAGACCTAGTTGCACTTGTCCACATGTTAGGATCGCGAGTCGAATTGAGGCTAACCGCTCTAATACCATATCAAAGTCCGATAAAGACGGACCGGTAGAGCGGGGGTCGTGTGCATCCGAGAGCGCATGCGCGTTAGGCCCAAACCCAACACATAAACCCGATAAGGTTCATCCTAAAACCAATTGACAATAGAAGGAGTAGACCACTGACCTTATATACTAGACTCAGAGTGTCCCATCGAAAATCTTTCGATGAGGGACCTTATTATCTCCAACAAACTAACATTAAGAATTCAAGAAATGGACAAAAAAATATAGTTTAAAATCATAATCCAAATGTAATTTGATTATTAGTGGATGGATGAGGTGAAACATTATATAATGGAGAATAAATATTATGATGTTTGCATGGATATGAATAAGACAGATTTGGAAATGAAGACAGCATGGTTGACGAATCTGGATCACATACATATACTCTACAATTATTTGTAAATAAAGTCAAGTGGAACCAAACCTTTTACACATTTCCATGTATATCTACATATCATTGCTTCTAATTATAACGTCGGTCGCATCATTGTTTCTTTGTCCAAATGACGTCACAAATATACCTTTTTAATATTATTTATATTCGCCTTTTCGATCGGACGAATGAAATTCAACTAATACATACGTAGATCTCATGCACGAACCATACCAGATACTTTTTTTAGATTATAGTCGAGGGTTTTGGTTTTTGAAAGGTATCTTTGAGTTTTTTTGTTCCAAATATATTTTCTTGAAATAATTTGGTTTATTAGGCTTTTTTTAATTTTGTGTTTAATAAATATACCTTGTTGAGAGAAGAATGTGTTGAGAATAAATACAAAAGGTTGGGGTATATTTACTTAATTAAAACATTAAAAAGCATAGTTACTTTTTCAAAAAGGCCTAGTTATTAAAATTGCCCTATATTCTTTACCATTAAGCTAATATTTTTAAAAAATAATTTACTAATGTATTTTAGATTTTTTCAGTTTATGTTATAGTAATTTTTAGTTCTCGGATGATGTTTTTGATTTTTAAAGGTTTCTCTCCGAAAAAATCTATAACATTTATAGCATGTCATGTAAACTAGAAAGTTATTTATACATTCAAAATGATTATTATACCTAGATGATTTATTGATTTGTATTTCTTTTTGAACATTAAAAATATTAAAGTATAAATGATAAAGGTTATATTTCGAAATTTATAAATTTCGTGATTCATAACTCAAGTTTTTGGAAAATTTCTGTTGGAGATAATAAGGTCCCACATTGAAAGATGGCGACACTCCGAGCCTAATATATAAGATCGGTGGGCTACTCCTCCTGTGACTAATTGGTTTTAGGCCTAATGCGCATGTGCGCTCGTATGCACACGACCCCCGCTCTACCGGTCCGTCTGTATCGGACTTTGACATGGTATCAGAGCGGTTAGCCTCAATTCGGCTTGAGATCCTAACATGTGGACAAGTGCAACTCGGTCTATATTGCACTTGCGGGGGCGTGTTGGAGATAATAAGGTCCCACATCAAAAGATGGCGACACTCCAAGTCTAGTATATAAGGTCGGTGGGCTACTCCTCCTATGACTAATTGGTTTTAGGATGGAACCTCATCGGGTTTATGTCTAAACTTGGGCCTAATGCGCATGTGCGCTCGTATGCACACGACCCCCGCTCTACCGGTCCATCTGTATCGGACTTTGACATGATATCAAAGCGGTTAGCCTCAATTCGGCTCGCGATCCTAATCCGTGGACAAGTGCAACTCGGTCTATATTGCACTTGCGGGGGCGTGTTGGAGATAATAAGGTCCCACATCGAAGAATGGAAACACTCTGAGCCTAGTATATAAGGTCGGTGGGCTACTCCTCCTATTACCAATTGGTTTAGGATGGAACCTCATCAGGTTTATGTGCTAGACTTGGGCCTAATGCGCATGTTCGCTCATTTGCACACGACTCCCGCACTACCAGTCCGTCTGTATCGGACTTTCACATTTTCTCTTATTTTTTTTTATTTGAAATTTTATAAGGCTAAATGATTTAATTTTTTGTTTTAAAGAAAACTTTTTTTATATCTCCACTTAGACTCAAGAAAATGATATAAAGTGCATATTTTACACTTGAACAAAGATATTTCTAAAGTTAATGATTGTTTTCAATTAGCCTCGTTCAATTTGATCGATTAATATCGTTCTACGTTCAAATCGAGTAAGCAGAGAACGATGGCATATTATTCCAACCTAAAGTGACTGTATTTACTTAGACCAAATCTCATTGTAGTTGCACATGCAGCTACACAACCTAATGATTAACTCGCTTGCTTTTCCTTTACGTAGCCAAAATGGATCATAATTACGACAAATTAATCTTTTATTTAATCATTCTAAAGTATATAACGTCGATGTACTACCCTCCTAATGTCAATTGATTTTAGAATGGAATCTCATTGGGTCTATGTGTCAGACTTTGACCTAACGTTCATGTGCGCTCGTATCCAAATGACCCTCGCTTTACGGTCCGTCTATATCGAACTTTGACATGGTATCCAAAGGGTTAGCCTCTATTCGGCTCGCGATTTTAACATGTCGGTAAGTCCAACTCGGTCAATATCCTCTAGTTGCACTTGTGGGGGCGTGTTGGAGATAATAAGTTTTCACATCGAAAGTTGGGGACATTCCGAGCCTAGTATATAAGGTCGGTGAACTACTTCTCCTATCGGAGATTAAGTTAATCTATTATAAATGGTTATTTATTAAACTTTCGTAGCCAATTTTTTTATGCGGTTGAATTTATTTATTTATAATTTTCACCCCAATCGCCCTTTTTAACCCCATAAACTCCCTCTAACGTACGACCTCTAAATATTGTATTATTTTATACGAAAAAAAAATAATAAATGAAGGGAGTCATCTAAGTAGTCTGGATCCTCTACTCCACCTTTGTATTGCATTGTCTATTGCATCATTTTAATTGGTCCACGTGGAGATACAGTCCAATAATTTAAATAAAAAATCAGATTACCAAATTAATTATTCTTTTATTTTTAAAATTAGGCCGATTATGGCCCCTTATGGGTGAAGCCTAAAATTTGCTATATATATATGCGTTGATTCAGCTTTGTAAAGGTTTTCATTTATTGAAGGGAGGGTATGAAATTCAAAAAGGAGGTGTCGATTCCAAAACTTTAATAATTAAAAGGCTAATTCATATATATTTAATATGCTCTTACAAATGATTATACTTTAGAAACCTTTTGTAACTTGTGGAAATCGATGAAAGAGATTGGTGGGATGTTACTGCTAATATTGCATTGCAATGCAACTTCTTGTATTGACAAATTAAATTCTATACTATTTTATAAGAGTGATAAAAAAAAAAAAAAATTGTATAAGATATGTTATATTAAGATAAAAAAATTAAAAATTAAAATTTATAAGCCATATAAATTAGAGTTTTCGTTGTAGATTGATAGTTAAATTAATTTTATAAATTTAGTTTATTTTATAAATAATTTATCAAATAAGTTAGGTAGTGGTCGATGAATTATTGTATCTGAAATTAGGAAAAATAACTCAAAACAATACTAACTATCAACATTCAACCTAAAATAATACTAACTTTGAAAAATATTAGGAGCAATACAAACTATCAACGTATTTATCAAAAATAATATGTCTTATTTTTTCGGCACAAATCCTAACAACCGAAATCTTACATGTCATCAAAAAATAATTATTTGATGTGGAGTTACTATTTTTGTTGGAAAAGTAAGACATATTATTTTTGGTAAATACGTTGATAGTTTGTACCACTTCTAGTAACTTTCAAAGTTGGTATTATTTCGAGTTGAATGTTGATAGTTGGTATTATTTTTAGTTGTTTTTCCTTGAAATTATTTTGATTACATTATATCAACTAAAAAGTGAATTTACTAATAAACTTTACTTAATCTCCGTCTAAATATATGTATATTTTTAAAAAATAAAATATATAACAACAAGGTTTGTTGTTTATATTAATTTTAGAGTTGTGTTTTATGATTAAATTGTCAAACAAATTAATTGATGGTACATGACCCTAAGATTGCTCGGTAGTTGGGTTATCGATCGATTATCATTGAACAAATTCTCAATTGATTACCAAACTCCTCAAGAGGAACATCGTCCCTCACCATCCTCTTGTTAGTCTGGTACATATATGCCACGACTTCTTAAAAAGAGACTGGAATATTCAGTTTCAACATGTCAACCGCGAGGTGAATAAAGTAGTGGATTTTATTGCTAGTTTTGTTATGAACCTTATTATTGGATTCAGGGGCGGCCCTTGGAGGGGCAGGGTAGGCATCCCCTACCCCTCCAATTTTTTTTTTGTGAAAAAGATCGTTTTAAAATGAGTTGTTGCTTCTCTCGTTTATAAAATTGTTTTCTACCATTTATTTTTTAAAATATCACTATTCTTTTGTTATATTTAAATGTTTTTTTTAAATCTTTCGTGAAGTGAACGAAACTTCAAAAGAATTTTCCGTTTTAGACTCGGAGTGAAATAATTCACCAAAATGCACGAGATTTGTTGTTTGGATTAGAAGTGTGGTCTTAGACTACACTCTTATTTTTAAAAAGTGTTGTCGATGACAACGTTTTAATATCTGAAATAAAGATAATAAAAACACAAATAGAGGTGCGGTCCTAGACCGCGGCTATAGTGTAACGTTTCTGAAGAAAAAAAACCAAAGAGGCGCGGTTATAAACATTGCCTATAAGACAACTTTTTTTTTTTTAATATACGACCGCGCCTTTTAAGTGTAATGTTTTTTTATTTTATTTTTTTGAATTTTTGTTTATTGTAAGTAGATGACATATTGACTTTGTTTTTATCGCTATTTTATTTTCATAGATATTTTTATCGAAAATAAAATTTTGCCCCCCCCCTTTTAAAATCCTGCGGCCACCACTGATTGGATTGAATGTATTGTGTGACCTGGCGGAGCGTACAATTGATCTTTTACTTGATAGTGTACGAGGTCGGGCTATCCCCATTGTGATCACTACTTAGCCTTTTTTCCTATCAATAAAAGCGCGTCCATGTTATTCTACGAATTGAGTCACTACTCTACTGTGTTTCATTCATAAGATAAATAGTACAAAAGTAACGTAATAACAGAGATTATTAACCATAAATATAAACACACGATAATCTATATAGTATATAAGTAAAGATAATATATGTGCTAACACTCCCCCGCAGTCAAAGCCGGAGGAGACCGAAAGTATAGACTGGATCGAAAATCCAAGAAGAGTGGTGAGGAAAGGCCTTTGGTGAAGATGTCGGCATACGAATGACTGGAAGGAAAATGGAGGACGCGGAAATGACCCAAAGCAACCTTTTTCCTTACAAAGTGGATATCCATTTCGACATGTGCACTGATAGTGGACAGGATTCAAAGACAGATACATGGCACTGACGTTGCCACATTAGACTATAGTGGCCTGCCGGAGAGGGACATGAAGCTCAATGAGGAGATTCCGAAGCCAACAAGTTTCAACAACGGCGGTAGCTACGCCGCGGTATTCTACCTCAACACTAGAACGGAACATAGTAAGTTGGCGCTTAGGGGACCAGGATATCAAATTGTCTCCTAAGTAGACGTAGTATCCGGATGTGGAGCGGCGAGTGTCCGGACACCCACCCCAGTCAGCGTCGGGGTAGACCGTTGGTCCCGAGGAAGGTGTGGTGGTCATTTGTAGGCCAAATTCCGGTGTACACTGTATGTATCAGATAATCCGTTTGAGTGCCTAAGATCATACATATAAAGACAACATTGTTGGACAACATAGGGGGTGTCCGGTCTAGTGAAGGTGAGATACTGTAAAGCACCTGCCAAGATGTGGTACAAACCCGGGTCAGAAACCGGAGGACCTGCAAGGGCCGCCAATATAGATTTGGTCTCAACTAGGGTGGAGGATGGCTTGCAAGAGGTCATGTGTGCACGACTGATTATCTCCCAAGCATATTTCCCTTGAGATAAGAACATCCCTGTTTCATGTCGAGTAACCTGTATGACCAAGAAGACAAGAAGTTGTAACACCCCGAATTCTCAGAACTCGGAGCGCTACTGGTTAGGACCTCACAATGGGTCCCGACCTTAGTTTGACAACAATTTTACTAGGATCTTGCAACAAGACACAGATAAGAAAACCGAAGTTTATAAAATATTATTTTAAAGAGATGAATGCAACAACATCTAACAGCCCACAGTATTTAAACGACTTAAAAGTCTAACTGTCATAATACGAAGGAAGAAACGACAAACAAACACCCAACCCCACTCTAAGGAGTACGGAGACCCGGCTGACCACTACTTCCGGATCACTCAGCTGCTGCTCTAACCTGCGGTAAATCTAAAAACACAACAAAACAACCATTAGCTAGTTATCTAAACATTTGAAGAATAATAATAGCACACACACACATAAAATAATAAGCACTCATCATGCTTTCAAACAATCCATTTATTATCTTCATTTAAATCATTCACTCTAATGATACTTATTTTGTGACACGAGGGATTCCCAAACCTCGCCTCCGCCCCCGTGTACCCATCAGGAGTGGATCCGATGCATCTCACCGTGTACCTGTATGGTCTGGGTATAGAGAACCTCCCAGTCTCCTGGCAGAGCTGGGCAGTGATGTCACGGCCCGTTATACATACACTTGGGCCTTATAACGTAATAATCACGGTCGCCCTAACAATTTGTTATTTATATAACACACATTGTACACACACAACCATTATCACCCAACTAATATCCAGAAACCAGCTAAGTAAGTCGCAAGGACTTACCTGAGTCAAAACACTCTCTAACACGTCTCAAAACCGTCTGTACTCGTGGTAACTCAAACGCCTGTCAAATAAGGCATGTGGATCAAAATCACATCTCAATGTCCAACCTCATGCGAAGGAATTACGGAAAAAGTTCTCTTACGGTAAAATACCATTTTACCCTTAGTGCCGAAAATTCTCAAAGTTTATTTTTGAATTCTACTAATTTCTTTTAGTACTTGTTTTCCATAAATTGTTTCTCTCTGACAGTTCTTATAAGTTATGAGTTAAAACTCGAAATCACTCCTCAAAGAACAACCCTCCTCCTCTTTCCCGCTTACCACTCTATTCTTCTACATGTATAAATATGTATGTACCTACTCTAGCTTTTCCTTCAACTCGTATAGTTCCGTAACTACTCGGTATTTATATATAGTTACATAATTTCATAACTCCCAACTCGTACTTATATCCGTAACTCATATATCTATATACACTATACTTATCTCTCTCTCTATATATATAAATATACTTATCTACAGAATATAAACTTACTTATGTGTACTACTCTTGTACTTATGTATAAACCTACACTTAATTCTTCTTATATCTCTATATACACATACGCGTCCCCTACACCTATTCATAATTATATGTACTCATATCCTCCAACTCGTAAAATCTATATATATACGTATACATGTACATTGTACCTATTCATATATATATATATATATATATATATATATATATATATATATATATATATATATATATATATATATATATATATATATATATATATATATATACACCCCACTCTTCCAACTCCAATTTTATATAAAAGTATATACGTACACTGCTACAATATATATTTATTTATATCTTACAACTCTTACAGCTATATCTACAATACATATGTGCACTGTACTCCTATATAAACATATACTTCATCCTTCCGATCCATACATCTACGTAACATAAACACATACCCTGCACTGAGAAGGAGTAACCCGCCGTCCAGCGCACTCGTCGCACACCTGGAGGGAAAACAGCAGTTTGGTTCGAGTTTTACGGATGGCCGTTGCAGAGGGTTCGAACCGGCTTGCTTGCACCCCCAACGTTGCACCGCTCGTCCTAATTGGCGACTGCAGGACCCGGAGAAATACCCGACTTCTAGTTACCACAGGAAGAGCCGAAGGTAGGCAGAGGGAAAAGAGGGACGACTCCTACTGCAACGACTGGAGGTCCTCGTGATGGGTCGATCGGCACCACTGCAACACCCACCGGTGTTTTACAACCGCTGCTGTGTGAAACCAAGGTTAGGCGGCTGGGATACTCGCGGATAGAGAGGACGGGAAAAGACGGACAGAGAAGGCGGCTCACCTGGTGGTCGACAAAGCCGGCGGACGGAACTCTCGGTGGTTGTTGTCTTGCTGCTGCTGCGGAAGAGAGGCGGCGCGGTGGTTAACGAAAACTGAAGCCGAGAAGAGGAGTGACGAGGAAGGAGAAGGCGGCGGGCTTACCAGGCGCCGGCGGCGGTTGGGCGGTCGACAGCGGCGACACAAGGGCTCGGTGGCGGCTCAGTCTTGTGTTGTGTGTGCTGCGGCGATCGTTCGTACAGAGAGGGAGGAGGAAGAGCAGCGGCAGTCGATGAGGGATAAAAGATTAGAGTTAGGTTAAGTTTAAACGTAATTAAGTTAGGGTTAAGATTAGTTAAAGGGTATGGGCTGGTGGGCTTGTAAATGGGCCTATTCTGCCTTTAAGAAACAAGCTGAAACGAAACCCGTTACTCGTACGGATCGGTAGGTAATTTGCGGGAAATAATTACGGAATTAAATTCCGTATTATGAAATTTCTTATTTTATTTTAGAGGTACGTAAATTATTTCCGGTTACATAGTTTCATCATTTTATGTGAATCAAGGTCACATAAAATGATAGAATTTAAACTCGTTTTATTTAATTTCAGATTGACGTATCGGAATTCGGTTAGATTCAGGGTTAACGGACATTAAAATTTTCGGTTATTAAATCAGTGCCCCCTTAAAATAAGTTTCGTCCCGAAACTTAGAATCATTTCTTTAATCACACGTTTCCTTTTATTTTAGTTTTTCTAAACAGTTCCGTTTTATACCATGCAACTACTAAACCATCAAAACAGACAAGTATCACATAAAGCAGAATCACCAAATCCAATATAAAAACATGAATGGTCAAACAACACAACATCCGAGTACTAACTCGTTGATACAGGAGTAACCTCTAACCCCGAAAAGAACTCGGGATAGTTACGTCTAATACTCTCCTCAGTCTCCCAAGTGGCCTCATCAGCTCCTCTCCTAGACCACTGGATCCGCAACATAGGTATCTCCTTGGACCGCAGACGTCTAGTACTGCGCTCCAAGACAGCTACTGGGTACTCTACAAAGGTGTGATCGGGCTCGACTATCAGATCCTCATGGCTGATGATGTGTCTCGGATCCGGAATGTACTCTCTCAATTGAGATACATGGAAGACCGGATGGACACCCTCTAGTCTCGGCGGAAATGCTAATCTGTAGGCCACCTCTCGAAGATCTCAAAAGGGTCTGACATATCGGGGACTCAGCTTCCCTTTAATGCCGAAACGCCTGACTCCTCTCGTAGGTGACACTCTCAACCACACTTGAGTACCCACTCTAAACTCCAAAGGTCGACGCCTTTTGTCGGCGTAGGATTTCTGACGACTCTGAGCTGCTAACATCCGCTCTCGGACTAGGGCAATCCGAGCGATGTCATCCCGTATCTGATCTGGAGCTACTCCATCAGCTCTGCTAGGCTCATCCCAGCATAATGGCGTGCGACATCTCCGCCCGTACAAAGCCTCATAAGGGGCCATCCCAATAGACGCGTGTCAACTGTTATTATACGAAAACTCTACAAGTGGAAAAATGATCTGGTCATACCTGTCCCCAATCTAGTGCACAAGCCCGCAACATGTCCTCTAATGTCTGGATGGTCTTCTCAGACTGACCGTCAGTCTGTGGGTGGTAAGCAGTAGTAAAGTGGAGACTCGTTCCCAAAGCAGTATGTACCTGCTGCCAAAATCTCGAGGTGAAACGTCCATCTCTGTCGGGGATGAGAGTCCTCGGTAATTCATGGAGTCTCATACTGTGTCTGGTGAACTCCTCATCTAGACGACTTACCGGTCACGTTTCTTTAATCGGAGTGAAACGTGCGGTCTTCGTCAAACAGTTTACCACTACCCAAATAGCGTCAAAACTGCTGGTGAGCCTCAATCCAGTGACAGAATCCATAGATATATCCTCTCACTTCCGATGTTGTACTGGCAGTGGGTGGAGCTCTCCTCCGGACCTACGATGCTCAAGCTTGGTCTGCTGACAGATCGCATACTGAGCTATCTACCGAGTCACGTCAGGCTTCAGACCACCCCACCAGAAGAAATGTCTCATATCCTTGTACATCTTGCTCGCTCCGGGATGTACTGAGTATGGAGTAGCATGAGCCTCACTTAATATCCTCTGTCTCAACTCACTGTCTGATGGTACACAAATACGGTCCTGACGTCTCATCACTCCATCAGCCCCAATAGTGAATTGAGGTGCCTCATCTCGAGATATCCTGTCTCAAATCTTGGTCAAAGTCCGGAAAGTCTCCTGCTTCTGTCGGATCTCACCCAATATCTCATATAGTAACCCCCAGGTAGCAAACTGACGGACTGTATGTAGAAACCGACTCTCTAGCTCTAACTACGCCAAATATCTCTACAACTGCGGTTGTACTGCCAACCGGGCTATCACCTTCTTCCGAGGCGCCTTTTGGCTCAAAGCGTCAGCTACTAAATTCACCTTTCCGGGGTGGTAGAGAATCTCAAGGTCGAAATCCTTGATCAACTCTAACCACCGCCTCTGGCGGTTATTCAACTCCTATTTAGTGAATATGTATTTCCGACTCTTATGGTTTGTGAAGATCTGACATGTCGCCCCATAGAGATAGTGACGCCAGATCTTAAGAGCATAATCCACTACAGCTAACTCTAGGTCGTGTGTGTAGGGATGACAATTTCATCCGAACCCGACGGACACCCGATAACCCGATCCATATTAAAAGGGTGAAAACCCGACATGAAGCGGATGAAAGCGGATGGCGGATGACGGATCGGGTCGGATCCGGATGGACCTTTCATCCACCCATCACCCGATCCATCATCCATCCACCCATCCGACCCGTTTCACCCGCTTACACCCGTTATAAATTTATTGTTTGTTTACTTGTTTAGTGATCTTTAATTCCATTTTGATTTATAAATTGGTGATTTACGTGATTGTTTAGCAAAATTTATACATTTGTTTAGTTCCTAGTATGATCTTATTGTATGTTATGTATTGCTACATTTCTCTATTTTTCAAGAACTAAAACTTATAACACTATGATTTGTGTTGACTTTAAATTTATCATGTTTTTTTATGAATAAGACTTTTTCGGATTGAATTTATTTTATTGTTATTATTATTCCGCATTCGAATCCGAGTTTAATATCGATTTAAAAAAATGCATAGACCACCCGAATATCACCCGATCCACCCGCTTCATCCGTTGGATGCAGGTGGATCGGATGCGGGTGATGAGTTTGGCGGATGACGGGTCGGGTGGGGTGGATGAGATTTCCTCGCGGGTCGGGTGGCGGATTGGGTCATCCACCCACCACCCGATCCATTGCCATCCCTACGTGTGTGGGGTAGTTCTCCTCATATGTCTTCAACTGTCGAGACGCATAGGCTATGACCTTATCCCTCTGCATCAAACACACACCCCAAACCCAGCTTGGATGCGTCACTGTATGCCACAAATTCATTTGTATCCTTTGTATACTAAATATCAGATGCATATGATTTTCTCAAAAATCAATTTCCCCGCATCACATTCATTATATTTTCCTCATACTCATGTCGTTTTACCTTCTTTAAATCGTTACTACCAGTGGGATACTTAAATCTCTTTGGGTTTCCTTGTATACTCCTTACGGACCACATTGGTTGGTCTTATTACTTTCATTATCATTCGAGCTTGAATTTTCATTGGATCTATATAACAACCTTTAGTCATTCAACTTTACTCTTTCCCATATCTGTTTTAGCTAACATGTAGATCTCATCTGCAATCACCTCACAACTCGATCAGACATTTCACCAAGGCTTTAACTCATACTCTCTATGTTTGTGCCGCCTCTATATTTCCAATTATTTTGTGTCACATCTTTAATCACAAGGGCTTTCTCTGTCAATTTAGACTGTTTGATCCCACCTTCTCTCGGAGGAGCACCCTCAGTCCTAATTGTGTGGAATGCTAAACATAGGACATGTTCACAATCATCTATTTCTTCTTAATCTTTTAGTTCTTCTTACAGAGATCCTTCCATACTACTTTGATATGTATCTTTCCTTACTCAGTAGTAAGCAACTACTCACAACAATTCTCTTTAACTTCTTTATTAGAGTTATCATATTGGATTCATTTAACGTTACCATCTAGGCTACTAGTACTTGTATTGATTTAACTTCACCATTTTCGTCGTGGATCTCTGAAAGAAATTCACCAGATGTCGGTAAAATTCCTTTATAACCTTATGGTTATTCTTCTTATCGGTTAACTAACCATCACTAGTTAACCCGCTCATGTAACTTCTAAGTTGTCACCAAGTAGGATGTAGTTGACCTTCTACAACATCATAGACTTACTTTTATTCCATCTCTTTTGAGGCTTGATATACTTGGTGAAATATATCTCCTCCAGTCTCTCTGTTTATACTTCTTTAGCTCCTCCTACAATCTATACTTTTGTAAGATCGTTATACTCTTACAAGTCCAGTTGTATCATTCTTCTTCCATCAACAGACTTTTCAATCCTTCTAGGGTAGCTTGTAGGTACATCTCTGTGATTCTTTTACCTGAGTTATCGACTATTTGCGGTTCTCTAATGTGAACTTGTAGTGTTGTTAGCTTAAATCTCTTTTGAATGAGAAGTTATTGGGGTCCCTCGAGTTCACCAATACTCTTCTCACACACTCTTCTTCCTGGGGTTTTGCTTGTAATGCTGCCTTTACAAAAGCTGATTATTGTTGTATCACGGTCTATGTCGAAATTCTCGTGTGTTCTACGAGATCACTCCACTTCCATGTTGGTGAAATCCACCTTTCCCTTTCTAGCAACGCGTAAGCTTCCAAGTTGCAGCTCTTTAATTCTTCCTATTTGGATGGATAATGTATCTCGTGTTGACTTCCATAATTTTGACTGTCTCGGTTGTCAATCTGGATTGTGGTGGCAAGTAGCTTGTTGAGAGTGATCATATTTCGCCTTGCTTTTGACATCACTTTCACTTCCTAGTCTGTCAGTGAGCTTAAATTTTATGTCTCTTTTCTTGATCGCTACTATATCTCCCTTTTGACTTTCATGTCTATGGCAATTTTCGACATCATCCTCTTTGTTTGTGAAGTCCTTTTACACAACTTGGAAGAGCCTCTAAGTTGTCGTTCTCAAATTCCCTAGTTGGCGATCATCCCTTGCTTCTCCGGAACTACTCTCTTGTATATCCTTCATTTGATCCCGTTGAGTTGACTCAGGTTCCCCTTGCCATTTTCGTGGGTATTATCTTATAGTCCTCACTCTTCCGTCTCCACGTTCCTCAACAAGCTCGAAGGAGTGGTCCTTCGTTAGTCTACCTTAATGCTCGTAAGCTGAGCGTACTTATCCTTACGTTGAAACCCTTTTATTGATACATAGGTGTGTCAACTGAACGAGGATCTCATATTATTATCTCCGTGAAGAGCATACTATAACTATAAATTCTACTAATCTTCGGCATATGCTTATCTACATCACCTATCATTATAATCAAGCTAATGAGTCCAAAGAGAGTAACAACCTAAAGTCCATACTAAGCTGCTAAGCATACTGAGATCCGCGGTAGTAGTGGTGGTCAGCCGTACTTTCTATCCCCAACCACACTATGCGTGCATTTGAAAATCAAAAGTCCTTTTTAAAAATCAGATCCCTTTTCGGGTTCTGCTTAAGTACTTATTCGGTCTTTTAAAAGATTTCAAGTGCCATTGTTGCCAACCTAGAGCTCTGATACCATGTTGTAACACCCCGAATTCTCAGAACTCGGAGCGCTACTGGTTAGGACCTCACAGTGGGTCCCGACCTTAGTTTGACAACAATTTTACTAGGATCTTGTAACAAGACACAGATAAGAAAACCGAAGTTTATAAAATATTATTTTAAAGAGATGAATGCAACAACATCTAACAGCCCACAATACTTAAACGACTTAAAAGTCTAACTGTCATAATACGAAGGAAGAAACGACAAACAAACACCCAACCCCACTCTAAGGAGTACGGAGACCCGGCTGACCACTACTTCCGGATCACTCAACTGCTGCTCTAACCTGCGGTAAATCTAAAAACACAACAAAACAACCATTAGCTAGTTATCTAAACATTTGAAGAATAATAATAGCACACACACACATAAAATAATAAACACTCATCATGCTTTCAAACAATCCATTTATTATCTTCATTTAAATCATTCACTCTAATGATACTTATTTTGTGACACGAGGGATTCCCAAACCTCGCCTCCGCCCCCGTGTACCCATCAGGAGTGGATCCGATGCATCTCACCGTGTACCTGTATGGTCTGGGTATAGAGAACCTCCCAGTCTCCTGGCAGAGCTGGGCAGTGATGTCACGGCCCGTTATACATACACTTGGGCCTTAAAACGTAATAATCACGGTCGTCCTAACAATTTGTTATTTATATAACACACATTGTACACACACAACCATTATCACCCAACTAATATCCAGAAACCAGCTAAGTAAGTCGCAAGGACTTACCTGAGTCAAAACACTCTCTAACACGTCTCAAAACCGTCCGTACTCGTGGTAACTCAAACGCCTGTCAAATAAGGCATGTGGATCAAAATCACATCTCGATGTCCAACCTCATGCGAAGGAATTACAGAAAAAGTTCTCTTACGGTAAAAGACCATTTTACCCTTAGTGCCGAAAATTCTCAAAGTTTATTTTTGAATTCTACTAATTTCTTTTAGTACTTGTTTTCCATAAATTGTTTCTCTCTGACAGTTCTTATAAGTTATGAGTTAAAACTCGAAATCACTCCTCAAAGAACAACCCTCCTCCTCTTTCCCGCTTACCACTCTATTCTTCTACATGTATAAATATGTATGTACCTACTCTAGCTTTTCCTTCAACTCGTATAGTTCCGTAACTACTCGGTATTTATATATAGTTACATAATTTTATAACTCCCAACTCGTACTTATATCCGTAACTCATATATCTATATACACTATACTTATCTCTCTCTCTATATATATAAATATACTTATCTACAGAATATAAACTTACTTATGTGTACTACTCTTGTACTTATGTATAAACCTACACTTAATTCTTCTTATATCTCTATATACACATACGCGTCCCCTACACCTATTCATAATTATATGTACTCATATCCTCCAACTCGTAAAATCTATATATATACGTATACATGTACATTGTACCTATTCATATATATATATATATATATATATATATATATATATATATATATATATATATATATATATATATATATATATATATATATATATATATATATATA
>BSUD01000004.1:2487932-2542685 GCA_033239045.1 Fagopyrum esculentum | reverse complement strand
TGTGTCACATCTTTAATCACAAGGGCTTTCTCTGTCAATTTAGACTGTTTGATCCCACCTTCTCTCGGAGGAGCACCCTCAGTCCTAATTGTGTGGAATGCTAAACATAGGACATGTTCACAATCATCTATTTCTTCTTAATCTTTTAGTTCTTCTTACAGAGATCCTTCCATACTACTTTGATATGTATCTTTCCTTACTCAGTAGTAAGCAACTACTCACAACAATTCTCTTTAACTTCTTTATTAGAGTTATCATATTGGATTCATTTAACGTTACCATCTAGGCTACTAGTACTTGTATTGATTTAACTTCACCATTTTCGTCGTGGATCTCTGAAAGAAATTCACCAGATGTCGGTAAAATTCCTTTATAACCTTATGGTTATTCTTCTTATCGGTTAACTAACCATCACTAGTTAACCCGCTCATGTAACTTCTAAGTTGTCACCAAGTAGGATGTAGTTGACCTTCTACAACATCATAGACTTACTTTTATTCCATCTCTTTTGAGGCTTGATATACTTGGTGAAATATATCTCCTCCAGTCTCTCTGTTTATACTTCTTTAGCTCCTCCTACAATCTATACTTTTGTAAGATCGTTATACTCTTACAAGTCCAGTTGTATCATTCTTCTTCCATCAACAGACTTTTCAATCCTTCTAGGGTAGCTTGTAGGTACATCTCTGTGATTCTTTTACCTGAGTTATCGACTATTTGCGGTTCTCTAATGTGAACTTGTAGTGTTGTTAGCTTAAATCTCTTTTGAATGAGAAGTTATTGGGGTCCCTCGAGTTCACCAATACTCTTCTCACACACTCTTCTTCCTGGGGTTTTGCTTGTAATGCTGCCTTTACAAAAGCTGATTATTGTTGTATCACGGTCTATGTCGAAATTCTCGTGTGTTCTACGAGATCACTCCACTTCCATGTTGGTGAAATCCACCTTTCCCTTTCTAGCAACGCGTAAGCTTCCAAGTTGCAGCTCTTTAATTCTTCCTATTTGGATGGATAATGTATCTCGTGTTGACTTCCATAATTTTGACTGTCTCGGTTGTCAATCTGGATTGTGGTGGCAAGTAGCTTGTTGAGAGTGATCATATTTCGCCTTGCTTTTGACATCACTTTCACTTCCTAGTCTGTCAGTGAGCTTAAATTTTATGTCTCTTTTCTTGATCGCTACTATATCTCCCTTTTGACTTTCATGTCTATGGCAATTTTCGACATCATCCTCTTTGTTTGTGAAGTCCTTTTACACAACTTGGAAGAGCCTCTAAGTTGTCGTTCTCAAATTCCCTAGTTGGCGATCATCCCTTGCTTCTCCGGAACTACTCTCTTGTATATCCTTCATTTGATCCCGTTGAGTTGACTCAGGTTCCCCTTGCCATTTTCGTGGGTATTATCTTATAGTCCTCACTCTTCCGTCTCCACGTTCCTCAACAAGCTCGAAGGAGTGGTCCTTCGTTAGTCTACCTTAATGCTCGTAAGCTGAGCGTACTTATCCTTACGTTGAAACCCTTTTATTGATACATAGGTGTGTCAACTGAACGAGGATCTCATATTATTATCTCCGTGAAGAGCATACTATAACTATAAATTCTACTAATCTTCGGCATATGCTTATCTACATCACCTATCATTATAATCAAGCTAATGAGTCCAAAGAGAGTAACAACCTAAAGTCCATACTAAGCTGCTAAGCATACTGAGATCCGCGGTAGTAGTGGTGGTCAGCCGTACTTTCTATCCCCAACCACACTATGCGTGCATTTGAAAATCAAAAGTCCTTTTTAAAAATCAGATCCCTTTTCGGGTTCTGCTTAAGTACTTATTCGGTCTTTTAAAAGATTTCAAGTGCCATTGTTGCCAACCTAGAGCTCTGATACCATGTTGTAACACCCCGAATTCTCAGAACTCGGAGCGCTACTGGTTAGGACCTCACAGTGGGTCCCGACCTTAGTTTGACAACAATTTTACTAGGATCTTGTAACAAGACACAGATAAGAAAACCGAAGTTTATAAAATATTATTTTAAAGAGATGAATGCAACAACATCTAACAGCCCACAATACTTAAACGACTTAAAAGTCTAACTGTCATAATACGAAGGAAGAAACGACAAACAAACACCCAACCCCACTCTAAGGAGTACGGAGACCCGGCTGACCACTACTTCCGGATCACTCAACTGCTGCTCTAACCTGCGGTAAATCTAAAAACACAACAAAACAACCATTAGCTAGTTATCTAAACATTTGAAGAATAATAATAGCACACACACACATAAAATAATAAACACTCATCATGCTTTCAAACAATCCATTTATTATCTTCATTTAAATCATTCACTCTAATGATACTTATTTTGTGACACGAGGGATTCCCAAACCTCGCCTCCGCCCCCGTGTACCCATCAGGAGTGGATCCGATGCATCTCACCGTGTACCTGTATGGTCTGGGTATAGAGAACCTCCCAGTCTCCTGGCAGAGCTGGGCAGTGATGTCACGGCCCGTTATACATACACTTGGGCCTTAAAACGTAATAATCACGGTCGTCCTAACAATTTGTTATTTATATAACACACATTGTACACACACAACCATTATCACCCAACTAATATCCAGAAACCAGCTAAGTAAGTCGCAAGGACTTACCTGAGTCAAAACACTCTCTAACACGTCTCAAAACCGTCCGTACTCGTGGTAACTCAAACGCCTGTCAAATAAGGCATGTGGATCAAAATCACATCTCGATGTCCAACCTCATGCGAAGGAATTACAGAAAAAGTTCTCTTACGGTAAAAGACCATTTTACCCTTAGTGCCGAAAATTCTCAAAGTTTATTTTTGAATTCTACTAATTTCTTTTAGTACTTGTTTTCCATAAATTGTTTCTCTCTGACAGTTCTTATAAGTTATGAGTTAAAACTCGAAATCACTCCTCAAAGAACAACCCTCCTCCTCTTTCCCGCTTACCACTCTATTCTTCTACATGTATAAATATGTATGTACCTACTCTAGCTTTTCCTTCAACTCGTATAGTTCCGTAACTACTCGGTATTTATATATAGTTACATAATTTTATAACTCCCAACTCGTACTTATATCCGTAACTCATATATCTATATACACTATACTTATCTCTCTCTCTATATATATAAATATACTTATCTACAGAATATAAACTTACTTATGTGTACTACTCTTGTACTTATGTATAAACCTACACTTAATTCTTCTTATATCTCTATATACACATACGCGTCCCCTACACCTATTCATAATTATATGTACTCATATCCTCCAACTCGTAAAATCTATATATATACGTATACATGTACATTGTACCTATTCATATATATATATATATATATATATATATATATATATATATATATATATATATATATATATATATATATATATATATATATATATATATATATACCCCACTCTTCCAACTCCAATTTTATATAAAAGTATATACGTACACTGCTACAATATATATTTGTTTGTATCTTACAACTCTTACAGCTATATCTACAATACATATGTGCACTGTACTCCTATATAAACATATACTTCATCCTTCCGATCCATACATCTACGTAACATAAACACATACCCTGCACTGAGAAGGAGTAACCCGCCGTCCAGCGCACTCGTCGCACACCTGGAGGGGAAACAACAGTTTGGTTCGAGTTTTACGGATGGCCGTTGCAGAGGGTTCGAACCGGCTTGCTTGCACCCCTAACGTTGCACCGCTCGTCCTAATTGGCGACTGCAGGACCCGGAGAAATACCTGACTTCTAGTTACCACAGGAAGAGCCGAAGGTAGGCAGAGGGAAAAGAGGGACGACTCCTACTGCAACAATTGGAGGTCCTCGTGATGGGTTGATCGGCACCACTGCAGCACCCACCGGTGTTTTACAACCGCTGCTGTGTGAAACCAAGGTTAGGCGGCTGGGATACTCGCGGATAGAGAGGACGGGAAAAGACGGACAGAGAAGGCGGCTCACCTGGTGGTCGACAAAGCCGGCGGACGGAACTCTCGGTGGTTGTTGTCTTGCTGCTGCTGCGGAAGAGAGGCGGCGCGGCGGTTAACGAAAACTGAAGCCGAGAAGAGGAGTGACGAGGAAGGAGAAGGCGGCGGGCTTACCAGGCTCCGGCGGCGGTTGGGCGGTCGACAGCGGCGGCACAAGGGCTCGGTGGCGGCTCAGTCTTGTGTTGTGTGTGCTGCGGCGATCGTTCGTACAGAGAGGGAGGAGGAAGAGCAGCGGCAGTCGATGAGGGATAAAAGATTAGGGTTAGGTTAAGTTTAAACCTAATTAAGTTAGGGTTAAGATTAGTTAAAGGGTATGGGCTGGTGGGCTTGTAAATGGGCCTATTCTTCCTTTAAGAAACAAGCTGAAACGAAACCCGTTACTCGTACGGATCGGTAGGTAATTTGCGGGAAATAATTACGGAATTAAATTCCGTATTATGAAATTTCTTATTTTATTTTAGAGGTACGTAAATTATTTCCGGTTACATAGTTTCATCATTTTATGTGAATCAAGGTCACATAAAATGATAGAATTTAAACTCGTTTTATTTAATTTCAGATTGACGTATCGGAATTCGGTTAGATTCAGGGTTAACGGACATTAAAATTTTCGGTTATTATAGAAGTAGCTGAGAGGTCCAAGGTCAGTCATGGAAAAGTCAGAGGCTAACATAGACACTAAGCTATCCAATAGAGTAGGTGACGATGTAATCAATACTATCATTGACATATAATAGAAGATATGCTAGATCCGAACTAGAGCTATAAATAAATAGAGATTGTTCACTCTTACTATCAGTGAATCCCTGAGATTGAATGTAAGAAGTAAAGTGGTGAAACCAAGTCCGAGGTGCTTGCTTAAGACCGTACAATGAGCGACAAAGTAGGCACACACATAGTTCGGGACAAGGCGAGACTCAGGACCGTCCAATTGGTTGTCGGCCTAACAACCGGACTAAATGTCTCATCACATTCGACACCCATATGTTGAGACTTCCCATTGACCACCAGTCGCGCTTTGTAGCGCTCAAGAGAAGCATTGTACATGTGCTTAAAGAACGACATACAACGAATAATATTAGTAGCGGATTTTATACGTACATTGACCATAATAAACTTTATATTCCTAAACATCTATCATGTTTAAAAAATAATAAAGTTTGTACATCCAACTACCTATTTCAACCATATAATAATATTATGCTTTGATTTCAAATTCAATAAGCTTAGGGTCAAATAGACCCTAGATATGACCATAGACATGTTCAAGGCCAGATAACCCTTTTGCGTAATTGGAAAAACAGAAAGCCATATATATGAGATGAAGTCCGGTTGGGCCGAAAATCCCTAAGAGTTCAGACACACACATATGTGTGTGGGTGTGAGTGTGTATGAGATGAGTTATATATATATATATATATATATATATATATATATATATATATATATATATATATATATATATATATATATATATATAATCTTAGGTATAAATATAATATAATGTATACTTATAGAGTATTCAACATAATTATATTAGATTAATTAAGTATATATTATATACCATATACTATATTTTCTAAATATATTTTTATTAAAAAATTATTAATATATCTTTTCTTTTGAAAATAAAAGTGGGTTCCTGGTCCTGGATGAGACCCGATTCGAGCTCGAACTGCATAAACAAACTTGACTTTTGTTCAAAGCATGTATGATTCCGGATTTAAACAAGCCGGTCTAGATAATGTATTGATATTGATTGAAAGTTGTACATGCTAGAAGTTTAGTTTATCACATGGTATCTACTAGACAATTACAATATGCGGTTTGAGTTAAATCGAGTCACGTGAAGTTTGGATGATCGATTGATCGGTCTAGGTATGGTTATTGAAGGCAATGTCGGGAATCCGTTGATGAGAGTCAAGTATGGTTATTATATAAGTCGAGTTGACCAAGTAGTGGAGCTGATTTGATCAAGACAAAAAGGGATAGATCGACAAAGAAGGAAAACAAAGTTAAAAACTAAACACACACGATTGAGTCAATTAATGAGGACAACCAACTTGATCCAGTAACAATAAGAGATAAAGATGAGGTTTTTAAGTTTCAAAACAATCAAACATGATACAGTTTCGCAACAACGATATAACTAATCAATAGACGTGGTCAAACCCAAACTCGAGCTGAACTCGGGCCAAGAATGAAAATTGGGCATATAGCCTTGCCTGCCTTCTGGCTGGGATTTGAGTCCCGAATTATTTTATTTATGTATTTTTGAGAAATATTCTTATTATATAAAAAATAAATTATTGCACAAAATAAAGTAGCCCAATGGTTTTGAAGAAACTGTAAAATACTTTGTATTATTTGATCTAACGATTCTTAGAGGTTGGTGAGAAATGATAAACTCTAAAAGACGTTCAATATAAAAAAGCAACGGTCTTGATTTCATAACATGTCCGCGCGTAGTTTTTCTGTGCACGATTGTGCACCTCATGGTTGTACACAAATGCAAAATACAATCTACATGACCATGGTGCGTGACCGTACGTATAACATGACATAAATGCAAGTTGGATGCTCCTTATGCAAGATGCATGACCTTGCACTATAATTTTCTATAATAAATTTCATTTTCCTGCTCATCTTATTACCGGTGTTTATAAGAGGTTATTTCGTATACGAGATTACGTGAATACCCGCAAATAAATATACACTAGTAAATAACACAATAATCACAATATTCAAAAGTTATCTACTAACATTACCTACAAGTTATATCACAAATAATCAAACTATTTTAATCCTTTTTATAGAAATAGTGATATTTGGTAGATAAAAGGCAAGTCTTAAGCCATAAGTAGTGGCTTGCAAAGGGTAGGGTCATATAAATATGGATGACAGTCTTATAACAATTAGATTGATGGCACTGAAAATTCCTTCCCCACAAACATATGTACATAATGCTTATTGCTTCCTCTCTTGCTACTTTTTTGCTTACTTTATTTTCTTGGTATTTTAACCCTTTTAACCTCTAATACTACCATATTTCCCCAAAAATCTACCTCCTTTGTGTGCATCTTTTTCCAATCACACTATCTCTTTGCTAGCTTTCATGATGCTTGAATAGGCTTAAATAGTAGCATTTGACTTATTGTAAAAACAAAATATGTTTGTTTTAAATGTAGATGTTAATCAAAAAGCTATGATATGGTATATTAAGGAGTTGTCTAACGTCATTCATCATGCTTGTGGAGGATAACAATGCTTCTACATTGATAACAATAGATAATGTGTCATGTATGTAAGATTCGTTTGTAGAATAAAATTTCATTGCACTTATGTGTTGGTCTCGGGCCAACACGCACATGCGTTTGGATGTATGACGAACCCCATGTTAAATCTGACCCGTCAGAACCTAACATGATGTCAAAACAAAATGATATATATGGTCACAACTTATTGAGACTTAAAGCCCATTTGATACTAACTCCGGAAACGGAAATGAAACCAATCCATGCATATATTCTTGTTCATAAAATTATTTGGAATACTTCTTTGTAGTTTGAAGTAATTGTGGTAGATTTTGATTAGTTTTTATATTCAACGTCCGAGGACTCAAAGCACATTTACATCGAACGATCTACTTGATTTAATGTACAAATTCATAAAAGAGGATCAAAATCCAACCATTTCATATATTTATAATTTTGAAATTAGGGATAAGGTTTATCTTTGAATTTGAAAATTTGAGCATTTTGTGTTTTTTTTGATGAAACAAAATAATGAATAGTATTAAAAATGAATGAATCGATGCTATTTGACAATAAATTTTGATATAAAAAATATCCGAATTAAGATTTAATAGCAATCAAAATTTTTTGGGTTGTTTGAGTTCGTTTACCGCCCGCATTCGGATAAAATGTGGAACAACATATTTGAGAATTCATGTGAAAATTTTATTTCTACACTAGGTCTCAACGTGGAAGATCATTTTTCACCTAACAACTAGCGTGAAAGTAAAATTTTAATGTTGAGACTTGTGTAGAAGACAAACTTTCATGTTAAGACTTGTGTAGAAGACAAACTTTCACGTTGGTTTTAGTCATAGAATCGTGTTAAATATTTTTGGCTGAATTGGCATTTAAGGCCTTTTATCTTATAGAGTTGAAATTTAGGGTCTACTAATTACAAATTGAGAAATAAGGCTCCTACTTTACTTAGACTAATTCATAAATAGGACAAAAAGTTGACAAAAGTGATGACTAATGAGTGATGACTGATGTGAGTGCTGATTGTGACACTTTTGATTGACATTTGGAGGAAATTTGGGGCAAAAAAAACGCAGCCCTCTGCCCAGAAAAAACTCGCTTACCCAAAAATTCGCTTACCCAAAAATCCGCTTACCCAAATAATGTCACAATCATACCTAAAAATAAATTTGTCAAAGTACATAAACATACTCGAAAACAAGATACCCAATAAATCAAATATCAAAATAAAATAATATCCATAAATTGGATAATATTTTATATTTATACACAATTTAAACATAACTTAATACAAAATCCATACCCAATTTAAATTTGTCATACTCAAAATTTTCAAAACTCGATATTGTACACAAACATCAATATCAAATGACATTTGGTCATTACCCAAAAATTCGCTTGACATTTGATCATTATAATACATTTTGGGTAACCATAAAACATACCCACGATATCACCTTTAAATATAATTAACAATAAGAAATATATTACAAAGTCAATACACGTATAAAAGCATACCCAATTTGAATTTGTCATAACCAAAATTTACACAAATCAATATTGTACTCAAACATCAATACCAAATGACATTTGGTTCTTGTAACACAATTTGGATAACCATAAAACATACCCAAAAATATCACTTTAAGCATACTCAACAATAAGAAACATACAACAAAAACAATAAACATATACCCAATAATGAGAAAAATATTACAATTCATATTTGGGTAACGAAAACAATGTCACCCAAAAAAATTAAACATTCATGGACTTGAAAATTTTATCAAACTAGCTACATTAACAAAAAAATAAAAGATAAACATGTAAAAAAAGATACTTAAACAAAAGTAAACATCTAATCACTATCATTTCAATTAAAGAAATTATTGCCCCTATTTCTAGTTTCCTTACCTACTTTTTCTTTCTTTTATATAGAGACCTAGTTTGCAAAAGATAAATTTAAAAGGTCCTATTTCCCTAATTAATTCAATATTTTTTCATATTGAGTCATACTTTATATCCCGATTACTCATCAAATCGGGGTATAAAGTTATCACTTATGGAAAATAGAAACCAGTTTAAGAGCCATCGACCCATCGTGATTGTATTGCCACATTGGTTCTGAGCATGCGATCTTGATACCTACTTTAGCTTCCATCGATATTTCTATTTTTTCATGAGAATCAAAGTGGGTATAAACTGTAATTTGATGCAGAAATATTTATAATTATAAACTTTAATGGGTTGCTACTTTTATTTTTAGTGAACTACAACTTTTATGTCCCTTTAATAAAATTGATACTCTATTATTATATAAATAAGATTTTGCTTTTTTTTTATTTAAATACAATGATACATTTCTTTGACCCCATATATCTATATTTTTTGTTTACTTTGCCTTATACATGATAATGCACAAATTTAGATACATTATTTTTTTTTCTTATACAATAATTGTATTATTTTTAAAAGGCCTTATATATTGATCTTTTTTCTATTTATATAAATCACAGTTTGGTGGATTTTTTTCCTTCCATTTTAGATCCATTTATTTGATATATTTGTATTTTTTTTTTGTTTAATTTTGCATTACATGTGAAAATTAAAATATAACATAAATTTCTAAAATAAAATTTATTTAAGGCGGATGATAGATGTACCGGCGAAAATCAATGCTAGTAACCTAAACTACGCATGTGAAATGCGTAGTTTCGTTTTCAACTCCGAAATCTAACTACACTTGTGGCGTATGTAGTTGGAGCCGAGACGAAGCCGATAGGAGCCGATTAACTACGCTTGTGGTAAGTTTAGTTGAAGTTATATTAAAAAAAAAACTCTAACTACGATAATGGTAAGCGTAGTTGGAGTGAATTAAAAAAAAAAACTCCAACTACGCTTACCATTAGCAATGTAGTTGTGCAGTTATTTAAAAAAAATAATCTTCATCGGCTTTAACTGGTTCAGGACGGCTCCAACTACGCTTGTCAAACGCGTAGTTTGAATCCAGATGTAAAAAGCAAAACTACGCACTTCGCGTGTTAATTATGGTTACCAATAGCGATTTTCGCCGGTACGTCTAAAATTTTCGTTATTTAATGATCAAAAATTTAAATCATGATAGTGGCACTTGTTATAATGGGTCATTTTCAAAATTCCATATTTTTCATAGAACAAATTAAAAGATATTTTTTATTTTAAGAAAGTATAAAATCAAATATTTAACAAATAAAATATAATAATTTGAGAGCAAACAGATGATAATACAAATTTAATTTATTGTTAAAATATTATAATAAATTGAAATAATAATGTTTTTGAAACAAAGTGTGTTTTGGAAATAAAACATGTACGATTGCAAATTTGCTATACTCTAGATAGGATTGGGTTCTCTGGTCACTTATATTTATCAACCCATCCATTAATGATGGTAGCCCAAACAAGTACCAGGCCCAGCCCAATTAACACGTATAAATTAAATTCTTTCCAAGCTCGATGATATCACCCAGTATTGTATTTTCGGCGCCAACAATCCTTCTAGCAGTCTTCTGTTCTTCCGATGCTTATCAATTCCATACACACTTTTCAATATCGTGTGGTACCTTATGTATATATTCGTATGCATTGTCTACGAAATTGAAAATCAAATTGTTCTGATGGTGTATATCTGAGGTATGAGTCTCGATTCTAGTGTCTGTTTCATCTCTGTAGCTTGAATTGGAGGCGTTTTTGAATTTCAATACATACTTAATCGGCTGTGCAAACGTTGAAAATTCTAAATATAGAATGGAAATGCCTCGATTATATTCTTGTAGGTTTTCGCTGTTTCGATACTGCATTTGCGATGTATGCTTCTCGATTCTAGTGTCCGTTTCGACTCTGCGATTTGAATTAGAGGTGAATCATGTGTTCAAACTTCGAAAATTCTAAATATAGAATGGAGAAAGTTGATCTGGAATTCAAACGACTCGATTCGTTCTTTAATGTTTTCGTCATTTTTTATTAGTTGTTTAAGATTTCGTATTGTGCCGTTGTTGTCTGTTCAGTGGAATTAGAGAGAAACAACAAAACAAAGTATATGTTTGCGTTTTGACCTGATTTGCTAATCTGTTTTAGCTAAAATTTATTATTCTTAGTCGATCCGCCTCGGACTCTTTGAATCTGCCATATCTAGTTGTAATTTAGCAAAATGTGAACGGTTGCTTGCAGTCTTTATATGCTGACATCTTCGGTTGTTGATTAGAATGTATACATACGATTTCATTGGATCAACATGAATTATTTATACGTAATCTCAAAGTGATGTAGATGGTAATTAATATATTATCTTGAAATTCAGCAGATTGATTGCGAACTGTGATGGTGAAGTAAATCTGTAAATCATGATTGAGTATTTCAGCCTTGTGGCATCTGTGCAACTGTAGATGATGCAGTTTGTAACCTGATAAAGGACAATTAGTGACTTACGTGTCTTATCTTTGTTTCTTGAATTACATTAATTTCGACATTCAAGTTTGTCCTTCAAGTGTTTGATTAAATGCCACAGTGAAATGCAGGAGTTGGTGTAAATTTCCCATCAACCAAACGATGATGGGATTTGGAGGAAACAAAGCGGTAAGAGTTAGCACGTCAAAGTATGGATTCAGGTCAGTATATTGTAATTATTTGTTCTTATATATGGTAATATATTCATATATTTTTTTTTATTCAAATAACATATGATATCCTGCCTGGATGGAATAAATACCGTATAGAAAGATATTGGATAAGGAACCAAATTACTATATATATTATTTCTGGTTCTTTCAATCATGTCAATATTCTATGCCATATTATATTATTTTGTTTGATCAGAAAATTAATTTCTGCCACTGATCATAAAGAGGAGCATATGACAATGTTACCTGTCCTACCATAAAATAATTAGCCACCAAGTGTTGTAGTAATGGCACTTTAAATTATTTTTCTTTGGGTTTACATTTATGTTTGTAATCTTTACTGTATCAGTGGATAGAGCAGAATCAGTTGATTATAGTGCTTTGCTTTTTCCTGCTATTTGAATGCAAGCGAACTGATGCAAGTTTTTTCCTTATATAGATTTAAAAGTATGAACTAAAAACTACTTCTCTTTGAATAAAAAGGAAATAAATCAAGCTATAAGTCCAAGATAATCAAACTACGTGGTGATCAAACTACTAAATCTAAGATAATCAAATTATGAGGTTATCAGACAAGATCTTTTCAGAATGTGGATCATTGTATTGGGCAATTGTGTTGAACATAGTTATTACATATATAAGGTTGATGGTTTTAGGATAAACTTGAACTTCCGACCAAAGAAAAAGATGAAACCTGAACTCTAACAATATTAATAAATACTATATCAAAAATATTCTTAGAGGTCTTTGATATTCACATTCTGGTATGGATACCAATCCATATTTGTTGTTTGGTGTACGTGTGTTATAGATGTTTATATACATATATGACTGTGTAGATAGTCGATACCCATGTCTATATGGCTACCTATATCCTAATTCCAGGACCTAAATATGCCCAAAGTGGTATCAACTAGTATAATATAATATCCTGCAACATATCAAACAATATATGAAATTAACTGTATTCATCTCTCTTGTATCCTTATGGTATCTAACATTTTGTATGTCTTTATAAAAAAATGGTAATCTATAATCTTGAGGATACAAATCAATATAAAGTAATGTTCCTATATATCATTATTATTTCATACTAATCAGCCTTATTGTCGAGTATTATTAATATGGTAGGACCAGAGAGATTATAAATTATAAAACATTAAAAAAGCAGCACTCACCGTCCACTCTTATCACCCGTCACCATTGGAATGCCGCCACTAGCCTATTTCCATGAGGATGACAACCTCCCTCATTCACAAGAGGATTCACCTGCACCACTCAAACCTTACAGATAAAATTACTCCCTACTTGATTTATTTAGACGACTCAAGTCTGATGAGCATGCATATTTGACCCTAAATTTCAGAAACCTCAATTCCTTAACTTATTAAGGGAAGTTTCTCTAATCGTATACTTAAGTTATCTATAGATTTAAAATATGTATTAATAATAATTAGTAAATGATAATCAATTTTCTCCCTAAATGTTAAATGTTAGGGTTAAGTTAGTTATGGGCGGCCGGTATATCCAAAAAATTATAAAACAAACTATTAGACATAATACTGAAAAGTCTAAAATACAAGATATCATCCGAAATCTCTCTATAATTAACGCTTAATTACAAGTTATCATACTATCTTTGTTGGTGATGAACATCAACTCTTGAGAAAGCCTCTGCTTTCTATCAGTACAACTACAAACTACTTAACCTAACTTAAGTTGAACTGAATTCAAGACCAGAATCAAGCAACTTAACTCAACCGGTCATTTAACATCATAATTGATTCCTCGCCATAATAGATACAATCAATCAATCATCATCTGAATCCTCAGGATTCGGATACTCATTCAAATCAACCTTAAATTGATGATGATCATGAGTTGGGTTCACTTGAACCTGATTAATCGCCGATTCAACAGCATCAACTCTAGCACCAACCTCAGTAGCCTTCTTCCTGATGGCGTCAGCAGATATTTCATTGATGACGTCAACATCCTTCACATGGACGAAATACTCCGGGAAGTTGAGCCTAGCAGTCGGCCCACGGAGGTAGAAGACGGCTGTGTCATAGGCTCTCGCGGCGGCTACCGGTGATGAGTAGGACCCTAGCCAAATCCTTGACCGTTTATTTGGCTCTCTTATCTCAGCCACCCACTTTCCCCATTTTCTCATCCTTATACCTCTGTATGGCTTATCTTGCTGGGCTCGCCGGTATCTCCTCTTCTCTGGTGCTGGCGACGTGGCGGCTCCGGCGGCTGCGGCGGTGACCCCTTCCATGAGTCTATAAAAAGAAAGTCTTTTTTTGGAGTGGGTTGTCAGATAATAGAGTAATGATCGAAGCTAAGAAAAGGGGAAGAAGATAAAGAAGGAGAAGAAGAGATGATTCTTCTAGCCTCCTTGTGGTGAAAACATTTGGAGAATCAGAGAGGAGGGAGATTCATTTATATATGGCCCGTAAAGAACTGGTTTTGTGGTTGTGTGTAGAATGATTAAGAAGAGAAAGGTGGGGGCTTTAAGCTAGACTTTTGAGATTTTGAATAGAAAGGAAATACACCAGAAATTGTCCAAATGGGGAAGAGGGGGAAACTTAGAAAGGAAAAGGAAATTTTCACGAAACCGGTCTTGAATTTTCTTTCCCAATTACAGAAGAAAGAAATAAATCATTATTATAAGTTTGAGAATTTTCTCATTTGTGAAAAATAACTTAAGCTTTTTTTATTTATTGATTTTTATGATTTAAATTGATTAAGAATAATATCAAAGTTAAGTTTTAAATAAAACTAATCTTGTGCCTGCACCTTAGTTTTATCTGAGTTAAAACATACAATTATATCTTATTCTCTAAAATGTAGAAACAAAATTTCTGATAAATTAACCGAAATAAAATAATTATAGGCAAACCAACGTTTATAAATTATAATGGATAAATGAAAAAGAGTCGTGTGCCAAAAGTATGATATACAAAAAAGATAGATCGGAATTTGAAATGGAATTTAGTTTCGATTAACTACGATAAATAATTGAACCATAAAAAAGAAAGTTGAGAGAGTCTTATTAAAAGGATGATTAATTTGTAATACTTAACAACTATGTAAGACATGTACCAGTGCGGGGACGAGGATAAGTAGAAAGCAAAGAAGAGCAATGCAAATACAATATGAATGAACGGTCTTCAACAATCAACGACTATTCATAAAGAGAAAAGAGAAAGTGTGTCGTGAAATATTTGTTTGAAATCAATTAGTTATTGAAGTTGGTAATTGAAGAACCGAGTAGTGGATAGAGATAAGGAATAAGACACTCTAGAAGGGGGTTAAATAAAGTATAAGAACTTTTTGTAATATCGGATATCAAGGTTTTGAAATGAATCTCAAAGCCTTGAAGTCGATCTCTGTGCTTTGTGACAAAACTGTTTCTCAAGGCTTTGAAGTGAATCTCAAGGCCTTCGAAACCTACAAAAAGTGGTTAGTCACAATATAAGCAATATAAGGTGCGAAAATTAAAAGATCGACAACGATATGTTTACGAAGTTTGACCCTAACAACCTACTCTCTGCCTAGGGTTTCCGACCCTAGGATTCTAACTATTTATTATCTGCTTCGTTTGAGTGCTACATACAACCTAGAAGAACTTCCCTTCTTCTCTCAATGTAGCATCACCGCTACGATCTAGTCAACTCAGGTCTCGCAATAATAGGCTAGTTACTTCGTAGAGTAACACTAAGTATAACACTCTTATGATATGGCAATGTAGCGCTTGTGTTTATCTAACTCTCTCTAAAAATAAAACAAAGATCGCTCTTGAGAAAAGATAAACGTGGTTGACGAAGAAAGCTTGAAGATATCCGTGTAAGCGCTACTTTTTTCACTGCTTGATTGTCTCTTTTATAAGGCTGTTGTAAGAACGTATTTTTGTAGCCGTTTGAAGTTCAATTTGATCCCACAAAATCTGCGCATATCTTGACCATGTTATATTCACAAAATCTGCATATACCTTGGTTGTTTTGTTTTCACAAAATCTGCGTAAATCTTGGTTGTTTGAGTCTTGAATACAACCCATGAAATCTGCGTGAATCTTGGTTGTTTGAGTCCTGAAGAATCGCCCACAAAATTTGCATCATATCTTAGTTGTTTGAAGTTTGATTGCCCCACAAAATCTGCACATATATATGTAACAAATACAACCACATATATCCATATATATATATATATATATATATATATATATATATATATATATATATATATATATATATATATATAAACATTGATATGTGATAAAAACCCATTGTTTATTTGTCTTCCATCATCCTAAAAAAACAGACGTTAACATATTCATCAAGGTGGAGTTAACAGTAAAATATCTCATTAATTTATTTATTTTATTTTTAAAAAATAAAAATTTGATCTTATCTACTATTTGGATAATTGTTAAGATATTAACTCGGATTTGTTGTACATTAAAAATATAATAAAAAATAAATTGAATTTCGATTAAATAACAAACAAAGTCAATTTGGCTAAGATTAAAAAAATTCCGATAATAATTAAAACTAAAGAAAAAGCTCATTAAATATATTATGTTTGGATAAAAATTAATAATAAATTGTGGCATAATTTGACAAGATGACATGTAAAATATTCTAAATAGAAATTATTTTTATTAAATAATAATATTATAAATATCTTATGACATATATCTAAATATTTAGAAAAATATCTTAGGCAACACGCCTAAGAAGTTGACATGTGAATTGAGTGTAGTCTGTTTTAGTAAGATATAATATATAATGAAAAGTGAGACCCTTTTAACTTCTTTTTTTTTTCGGGACGGAATATGGAAGTCGGTGTTATTCTATTAACGGAGAAAGCTCAGTTTTTGGAAAAAACTGAGCTTTCTCCGACAGGGAAGCCACCAGAGCCGCAACCGCTTTTGAGAGGATCCCAAAAAATCCTAACCGGACTTCTTTGATGTTAGAGTAGATTACAATAAGCATTCCAAATTTTATATTACACTATTTACCCAAACTTATAGAATTTGCCCCTAACTAGATAATTGTAAGAAATGACCCAAAATTTCTAATCATAGGAAAGACCCTGAGTTTTAAAGGTTCACCAATTGTCCCGATTTATTTAATTATATAGTTTAACCCAACTTTATCAATACAAATATGGTATATAATTTTTTTGTAGTTATAATTTGGTTTGTGTAACACAATGTGCTTGGATTTGTGTTACTCGACCTTGTGTAAATGACAAATTTTGGGCTTGTGCAACTCGATGTAACTTAACCTTGTGTAAACAACGAATCGGACTTGTGTATTGAGAAATGACTGATTTTGTTAATTACCTGATTTAACATTTTTAATTGAAATTGTGTAATTGAAATTGTGTATTAACAATATGTATCAACAATAAAATACACAAGTTCAATTAATCCAGCTGACATAAGGGTGAGAGGTAGAGCATTTCATCAAGAGTTTGAAATTCATTAACTAAAAGATTTGGATTTTGGATTGAGCGTTTCGATTAATAAGAGGGGCTAGTTTATCACTTGATAAACAAAAGACATATCAGCTTATGGGGTAAATTGTTATTTTTTTTAAATTTAATAACTTAGTATAATAAAGATATCCCGGACAATATGATAGAATACTTATTAAACATTTACATGAAAATAATATATCTTTTACAATTCAATTTAATATCAACTACTTGGCACTACCTTAGCAACTATATTCTATAACTTGTACACACCACTTTCACGTATCGAGAGAATTCTGACTTAGTGTATAAGATCGATGAACTATTCTTCCATTATCAATACGTTAAACATGCGTTTGTATACATTAACTTAATTTCAAGTCGAACGACACACTTTCAAGTTCAATGAACCTTAGCAACAAATATAAGGAATAAGAAATCGGAAATTATAATAACTATTCTTAAGAAATTCTTAATTATAAAAAGATTAAAAAAATTATGTGGGAGATAGGAATTTGAGTGTCCTAGTTGGCTGCTGATAGGGTGATAAGTGGCTAATGAGGGAGGGTGCCACGTTGATGATAACTCCAAATATGGCCGACACTATTCTTCGTACCCATCTTATCTCCTTGTCCTTTCCTCTTTCATATTAGTTTTTGTACTGTATTTTTTCTGTATTGATTCTCTGGCAAATGAATTTTGTCTCTCTCTGGCGAGGAAGGGGCATCTGTTAGTTTTGATATGCCACGTAGCTCAGAATGTGGGCCATCCCGACTATGTCAGCTGGGATTCGCCGACGTGGACTTGTTACGTTTTCTCTACGCCTTCTCTCTGTCTCGTTTTTCTTGGTCCCGCAACTTTTCCTCTTCCGTTTTCTTGCCGTGGTATTACACGAGCCCAGCTAGGGTCCGGTTTAGAGCAAACCGTCAAACCGGCGATTTTTAAACCGGTCAGGTCAAACTGACAGTTTAGGTTTGTCGGTTTGGCCAAACAGCCGGTCGACGGTAAAAACTGCCGGTTTGGTTAAAACATTTTTTTAAAGGGAACAAACCGGCTGGTCTGGTCTTCAAACTGTCGGTTAACCGTCGGCTTAGTCCGGTTTGCCTTTTAAAAAAAAATAAATAAACAGCCTAGCAAACCGGCGGTTTAGGTTAAACCTAGCCGGTTTGTTGTTTTCCGTTTTAGGTTTAGGACCCGATTCTAAGCCGAACTATTTAAACATAAGCATGTTCAAACTCGAATTTTTATTGATTGTTATATTAGCTGAGTTACTCAGACTCCGGTAGAAACATATCGATTTGTGTTCACTTTCAAAATGATTAAGAGATAAAACATATTTTAAAATTTAATTAAAATTTAAGCCCAAATTCGGCTCGATTGACTTTATTCACTTTTTAAACGAATCGAATATAAACATATTTTAGAGATAGAACAATAAACAAACATAAGATGTCAAATAATTTGTCTTTAGGGTTGTCTTTTGTTGATAGGTTGAATTGGATGATAATAATACTAAAAGCAAAGCGCAAGAACAAAATTTCTTATTGCAGTTAAGTATTATATCTTAGGTCCGTTTGGTGGAGGCTAGTGCGGAGATTATTGTTGAACTTTGAATTTTTTGAAAGTTAAATGGTGTTTGATATAATAACTTTTTGGGAAGATTAGATTTTTGAATAACTTTTTGGGAAGGTTTTTGGAGAGATTTGGAAAAGCTTTCTAATATAACTTTTTGGGTAGATTATTAAATTTTTTTACAATTTTACCCCTCTTTTACACAATTAATAATTTGTACATTTTTGTCCTTTTTGACTTTTTGATAATTCTACCACACAAATCTACTTTTATCAAATATCAATTAGCTTATTTGTTAAATTTTCGAAATTTACAAAACTCTTTGAAACTCTACTACTAAATCTACCCAAAAAGCTAAAACTACTCTAAAAGTTAAAGCTATTCAAGAATCTCGCATTACCGAACAGGACCTTAGTTAACAATTTGATGCGCATGTGATGAATATTACTCGAGTTTGGTAATTTCTATATTTAAGATATTTTTCTTTTTTTTTTTAAGATTCTTAAATATGTTTCCTCTATTTATATCTTCATTGACTATTATAATTTAAAATTATCGCATAAAACTTCTAACTTGATAATAGCCGTAGACATAATTACAAATACGAAACGAGTCCAATACTATTATTGTGTTTTTCTTTTGATTTACACACAAAATCCTAACAAGAAACTAGCGGTTAGTAAATGTTATGTATGGATAATAATTAATATATCCGTAGTATATTGAGTAGGTAATAAAAGAATTGAATAAATGAAAGTTGGTAATAAAATATTGGAAAAGTTAGGTTAATATTGAGACTTTGGGAGGGGGCGACTAGGCTCGAAGATGAGGTGTGGTCGGTGAGTACCTATGGACCGTCCGCGTGTGACAGTGACTTGCATTTATGTCTTACTTGGAAAAACACTAACCTCATTTTTTTATATTCATATTCAACCTCATTTTCTTGTCTAAAATATCTTCCATCCCAATGAAATTCGAGTTGCTTAATCCTTGTGGCCTCATGTTAATCATCAATATATTTGTTGTAATTCTAATTGAATTGTCTTAAAATCCCTTTGTTTTGTCAATAAATTGACAGTAAAAGAATTTTAATCCGTCATTAATATTAAATGTTAATACAGTTTAAACAAATATACTATAACTATTGAATTTTCATTTACAAGCTTAAAGTTGATGACCCTTTGGTGTATAATTAGTGTAGGCCATATGACTAATAATTATATATATATATATATATAGATTTTAGTTCAAGTGAGGAGAGAGCTTGTAGATAGGAATTAGGAGGGTTGTGAGCCATTGGATGAGTTTTAAATCAAGGGCTCACACACGCTCATCATTAATGGCATTTTTGTAAATTGACTTAAAATTTGGAAAAATCTCATACGTTCATAGATAGGTGATCAGTGTTCATACTTTTATATGTCATTGTTCATGTATTTATTCATCGGTGTTCATAGTATTTTTATTCATCAAAGTGTCATGTTCATTTATTCTTTTGTGTTTATTTTATAATACATAGATGTTCATTTACAATATATAACCACAAAAAAAAAAAAAATTCATCACAAAACGTGAAAATATGATCATAAGTTGTTATGTATGTGTAAAAGTTATAGATAAGTCACTGGTGTTCATACTTTTATACGTCATTGTTCATGTTTTTATTCATCGATGTTCATACTTTTATACGTCATTGTTCATGTAAATATGATCATAATATGTTATGTATGTATAAAACAGACATCAATGCATTGAACACTAAAAAAAGACAACAATGCATTAAACACTATCCAAATTAATGAGCTTCATGAACCCACTTCACAAACTTTCCACCCTCCATAATCTTAAACGCAACTCTTGCATTACAACCACATCGATTGAAAGTTGTCTTTCTTTTGCCGTACTATGTTTGCCATTTTTTTTACATTCCCTTGTCCATACCAAAATACTTCCTCAACACAACATTGTTGTAATAACCGTAAAATTTTGAAACTCCGTTAAGCCGGAATTTTAACCGATTTCCAAAACATCAATCTTAAATAAATAAACACATAAATTAAAATAAAATAAAATGAGTGTTATTTCTATCATTTTATGTGACATTAATTCACATAAAATGACGAAACCTTGTAACCGGAAATAATTTGCGCACCTTAAAATAAAATATAATAATAATAATGATAAATTATATAATACGGGATATGATTCCTTATTATATAAATTCCCGCACCTAAATAGAAATCCGGGCGAGTAACGAGTTCCTATTCCGTTCTAATGGGAGAGCAGGCTGATTGGCCCGCTAGCAAGCCCACATATCCTATCAGCCAGCCCATTTCTTAATTTTACCCTAATTCCCTCTTAACCCTAATCCCACCTAATTACACGCTAACCACGCCTCTTCTGTGTATCTCTCGACACCACCTGTTGGACGCTCCTCACCAACGACGCCATCACACCACAACTGCAACTGCCAGTCGCACGCCGCAACACCGACCACCAGCGAGGGCTACCGCCAGTCGCACACCGCTACCAACCGACGCCGTCTCGCTGCCCGACCGCCTTCTGCACCGCTGCTACCAACCGTCCGCAATCGCTGCAACTTCGACCTACTGCACCACCGGGCTGCTGCTGTCTGCGCGGTGTTCGGACTGTTGCAACTCCGACCCACTGCACGCCCGTCCGCAACCGCTGCAACTCCGACCCACTGCACACCCGTCCGCAACCGCAATCACTTCGACCTATTGCACACTGCCGAACTGCTGCTGGTTGTGCTGTGTTCTGTCCGCTGCAATTCCGATCCACTGCACATTCCATCGGGACGACGCCGGAAAAGGGAGTTCTTCTCCAGTCTGCAGTGGCTTGGAACTCGAGTAAGCAGCCCTCCCTTTTGATCCACTCTCCTCTCTTCAAACGTACAGCAATAATCCCCCATTGTTATCATATTGCAGCTGCTGTTAGTAAGTCCTCACAAGGGCTCCTATCGATGATTGTATTGGTGCATAGTATTGGGCTGTTTAGTTTCAATGTATTCATTTTAATTGGGGGTGAGTATCGAACCTAGGACCTAATGTCCCCTTTTAAATTTCTAGAATGATGTCTTGAACTGCTGACTTTTGGAACGAATTTTGATACCTTAGAATGATCATCCACCGTTCAATTTTCGATATGTTGTAGGTGGATATACATAGTTTGATGTATTAAAATTTGAGAGGAAGTTAACGGTCGGATTAAGTTTTATAGAGCCCCAAAGTGGAACACTTGAGCAGTTTTTAAACAGGAAAAATATTTGACTAAGTTTAGATTTTGGCTTCTAGTTCAACCTTAGAGGTTATATGGAAATTATGGTTGTTCTTCTTGAGTAACTCTTGCCCCTATGAACGATAGGTATATTAGAGGAACTAGAGAGTGTTCCCGGAATCCTTAAACTTTTAATCTAAATCTTAGATCTTAACTCGAATCGGACTTAAAAATGATTGCTTTATGGAAATCTAGGATTTGTGTAACTCCTGTATTGTGGTACTAAATTCTTCCGTAGAGCCGGAATATGAATTTAGGCTCTAAAAGTAGAGTTGGAAATTAATCATGGAAAACAAATTCTAAAAGAAATTAGTAGGGTTTGAGAATAAACTGTGAGAACTTCGGCACTGAGGGTAAAATAGTCTTTTACCGTAAGAGAACTTTTTCCGTAATTCCTTCGCATGAGGTTGGACATCTGGATGTGATTTTGATCCACATGCCTTATTTGACAGGCGTTTGAGTTACCACGAGTACAGACCGATTTGAGACTTGTTAGAGTGTGATTTGACTCAGGTAAGTCCTTGCGACTTACTTAGCCAGTTTCTGGATATTAGTTGAGTGATAGTGGTTGTGTGTGCTATTTGCGTGTTTAATAATAATAACTTGCTAGGACGACTGTTATTATTACGTGTAAGGCCCAAGTGTATGTATAACGGGCCGTGACATCACTGCCCAGCTCTGACAGGAGACTGGGAGGTTCTCTATACCCAGACCATCCAGGTACACGGTGAGATGCATCGGATCCACTCCTGATGGGTACACGGGGGCGGAGGCGAGGTTTGGGAATCCCTCGTGTCACAAAATAAGTATCACTAGCGTGAAAGAGTAACTTAACTCCAGATAATAAAACGGACTTGTTTGAAAGCATGATGGGTGTTTATATTTTTATGTGTGTGTGTGTGCTACTGTTATTCTGCTAATATTTAGATAACTAGCTAACGGTTCCTCTTGTTGTGTTTTTAGATTTACTGCAGGTTAGACCAGCAGCTGAGTGATCCGGAAGTAGTGGTCAGCCGGGTCTCCGTACTCCTTAGAGTGGGGTTGGGGTTGTTTGTCTTTCCTTTCTTATGGTTAAGACAGTTGATCTTTGCTTTTGTTTAAGTACCGTAGGCTGCTAAATAGTGTTGCATTCATTACTATAAAAACATGAGTTTATGAATTTCGGTTTCCTTATTTGTGTCTTGTTGCAAGATCCTAGTATTGTTGTTGTCAAACTGAGGTCGGAACCCATTGTGAGGTCCTAACCAGTAATACTCCGGGTTCTGAGAATTTGGGGTGTTACAACATGGTATCAGAGCTCTAGGTTGGCAACAATGGCACTTGAAATCTTCTGAAAGACCGAATAAGTTTCAAGCAGAACCCGAAAAGGGGTCTGAGTTTTAAAAAGAAAATTTTTGGTTTTAAATGCATGCATAGTCTGGTTGGGGATAGAAAAGTACGGCTGACCACCACTACTACCGCGGATCTCAGTTTGCTTAGTATGGACTTTAGGTTTTACTGTAGTTGGACTTTTAGCTTGTTTATAAAGATATGTTACATAGATAGGTATATGCCGAAAAATAATAGAATTTATAGTTACAGTACACCCTTAATGGGGATAACAGTTTGAGATCCTCATTCAGTTGACACACCTAAGTTTTTGAAGAGTGTCAACGTGAGGATTAGTATGTACATCTTATGTGCATTAGGGTAGACGAACGTCGGACAACTCCTTCGAGCTTGTTGAGGAACATAGAGACGGAAAGGTGAAGATTCAAAGACAACCCCAAGTACGATGACAAGAAGAGAATCCCGAATCAACTCAACGGGATCAAATGAAGGATATACAAAAGAGTAGTTCCGGAGAAGCAAGTGATGATCGCCAACTAGGAAATTGAGAAAGACAACGGAGAGGCTCTTTCAAGTTGTGTAAAGTGACTTCACAAACAAAGAGGATGACGTCGAAAATTTGCCATAGGCATGAAAGTCAAAAAGGGAGATGTAGTAGCGATCAAGAAAAGGGACATAAAATTTAAGCTCACTGACAGACTAGGAAGTGAAAGTTGATGCCCAAAAGCAAGACAAAATAGGATTACTCCCAACAAGCTAATTGCCACCACAATCCAGATTGATAACCGAGACAGTCAAAAGTATGGAAGTCAACACGAGATACATTATCCATCCAAATAGAAAGAATTAAAGAGCTGCTACTGGGAAGCTTACGCATTACCAGAAAGGGAAAGGTGGATTTCATCAACGTGGAAGTGGAGTGATCTCGTAGAACACAGGAGAATTTTGACATAGACCGTGATACAACAATAACCAGCTTTTGTAACGGCAGCATTACAAGCAACACCTAAGGAAGAAGAGTGTGTGAGAAGAGTATTGGTGAACCCGAGGGACCCCAATAACTTCTCATTCAACTGGACTGAAAAGTTTGTTGATGTACCTACAAGCTACCCTAAAAGCGACCCTAGAAGCTACCCTAGAAGGATTGAAAAGTCTGTGGATGGGAGAAGAATGATACAACTGGACTCGTAAGAGTATAACGAGCTTACAAAAGTGTAGATTGTAGGAGGAGCTAAAGAAGAATAAACAGAGAGACTGGAGGAGATATATTTCACCAAGTATATCAAGCCTCGAAAGAGATGGAAGAAAAGTAAGTCTATGATGTTGTAGAAGGTCAACTACATCCTACTTGGACAACTTAAGTTACAGGTGTGGGTTAACTAGTGATGGTTAGTTAACCGATAAGAAGAATAACCACAAGGTTATAAAAGAATCTTATCGACATCTAGTGAATTTCTTTAGGAGATCCACGACGAAAATGGTGAAGTTAAATCAATACAAGTACTAGTAGCCTGAATGGTAATGTTAAATGAGTCCAATATGATAACTCTAAATAAGAAATTTAAGAGCAGCTCTTGACGGTCAGTAATGACCCTTGATGATAGTAATGGTGTAAAGGGAATGGTTGGGAGTAGTTACTTACTACTGACTACGAAAGATACATATCAGAGTTAGAATGAAGGGATCCCTGTAAGAAGAACTAGAAGACTAAGAGGAAGTAGATGATTGGAAACATGTCCTATGTCTTAGCATTTCCACACAAGTAAGACTGATGGTGCTCTTTCGAGAAAAAAGTAGGGTCAGACCGTCTAGATTGACAGGGAAAACCCTTGTGATTTAAGATGTGATACAGAATAATTGGAAATTCCGAGGTGGCACAAACATAAAGATTATGATGTAAAGCCTTGGTGAAATGTGTGGTCGAGTTGTGAGGTGATTACAGATAGAATCTACAGGTTGACTAAAACAGACATGAGAAGGAGTAAAAGTGAAAGACTAAAGGTTGTTTTATAGATTCGGTATCACACCAATAAGATGGTTACCGAAGGGACTAAAGACTGTTATTTAAGGAGAAATGGAGGTACTCAATGGAAAAATTCAGCTGGACTAATGACCTAAGAGTTGATGAAAGTAATAAGACCAACCAACGCGGTTGTAAAGTGTGTACGAGAAAACTCAAAGGGATTTAACTATCTTACGGGGTGTAAATATCAAAGAAGGTAAAGCGACATGAGTATAAGGAAGACATAATAAATGCGATGCGAGAAATTTGATTGGTAGGAAAATCATATGCACCTAATGTGTTGTATACAAATGGTACCATTGGATGTTTAATAACAATCATACCAATGGACTGATGACACTATGATGGATTTAGTGTAAACCAAGTGTATAACTTATCCAGTGAGAAGGAAAGTCAGGTATCAAAATTACGAGTTACGATAAATTTTAAATAAAGTTTTGAGATGAGGATGTCCTTAGGAAATCTATGCAAGAGTACAAAGCAACTGAAGTTCCAACACAGAATGGGTAGTAATGATCAACAGACAGTTAGAAACCGATGCAGAGAAGAAAAATGTATAAGACGAGTCACATAGTAGAAGAGTTCACAAGACAAGCTTGTAAGGCCAAAAGAGATAAAATGTCGACCCAGATATGAGGGTCTAAGGTGCATGGAAGGTATACCTACAATAGAGTGTAGATGCAAATGTAGACTTTACAAGTGTGAAGAGGTTTTAACCTCCTCAAAAATATAGGAAGTTGAAAGAAATCGCAACGTCGGTATCAAAGAGTTGAAGCCCTGTAGCGGAAACCAAGGAGTATTATGAAGGCAATGTTGCCGGTAACACCAGCGAAGGAATGCATATATAAGAACGGCCTTGGCGGATTCGAAAGCCCAAGGTAACCCCAATTATCACGGGACCTAAGTCATCAAAACCGACGGTCCGTGCAAGGGGAACTGCAAGGGGACGATAACTAAAATCATCAGAACTACAACGACACTTACCAGCTATCGTTGGAGACTTGGTATGACTATTTATGTCAAGATGAATGACCCAGTTGAGCTCGAGAAGTAGAGTTAGCCTAAGGAAACAGAAGTGTGGAATATAAAACGATTTAGTGAAGCATGAAAGGATTAATCGAGCAGATGATGCTCACCAAGGATTTAACGCCAGTATAGGTATGAGAAGAGCAGGTACCGTTAAGAAGAGATATTAGTGACTGCGAATTTAAGAGATAGCTTTACCGATGACTTGGAGGAATCCCCAAGTAGGCAACGGCAACTTTCTGGGGTGATCTAAAAATACAGAGAGAATCGGTTAGAGGTTGCTTACTGGTTGGTTAAGAACAGTCTACGGGTGAGTAAGAGAGTAAGGATCTGTTTGAGGAGGATCTTGATAGTAGTAGAAGAGAAGTATAGGCGGGAGTTGGGTAAATCATGTTGACCCGTAGAAAGACGTCATTGTGACTAATGGGTGTTACACCAAAAGCGTGGTAGGCCCATAAACCACAGATGAAGAAAATCAATGTTAGGTTAACTCTGATTTCAATAAGGAATTAGAGATCTATATGGAAAAGTCCACTTGGGTGTGTGATTTGTTTGGAGTTATATAAATTTTAAAACTTGACAAGAAGTAGGTGAAAACAATTAATTAAGGAACGATCCGATAAGGTCACATTGAGAAAACCGGGTCAAGCGGTTTGTATTATAAAGAGTATTAGGCGACAGAAGTTAAGATCATTATTTCATAATAGATAGTCGGGAACTTTCGAAAGGAAAAAGTTTTTATGGTTTGGTAGAGTCATCAACAGAGCTAGAGGTTAGTTTAGAAAACCAAACTGTGAGAAAGTACCTACCGAATCCAAGATATGTCATCAACTATGAAGATCAGAAAATTTAGCCGGTTGATGCTTTTGTAGAGTTCCAGTGGTCTAGACGAGGAGCTGATGAGGCTACCTGGGAGATAGAGGAGAGTATTAGACGTAGTTATCCCGAGTTCCTTGAGGGGTTAGAGGTTTCTCATGTTTTGACGAGTTAGTACTCGGATGTTGTGTTGTTTGACCTCTCAGGTTTTTACATCATTTTGAGTGATTACGTTTTATGTGATACATGCCTACTTTTGATGATTGAGTAGTTGCATGATAAGAGATGATTCTAAGTTTCGGGACGAAACTTCTTTTAAGAGGGCACTGATGTAATAACCGTAAAATTTTGAAACTCCGTTAAGCCGGAATTTTAACCGATTTCCAAAACATCAATCTTAAATAAATAAATACATAAATTAAAATAAAATAAAATGAGTGTTATTTCTATCATTTTATGTGACATTAATTCACATAAAATGACGAAACCTTGTAACCGGAAATAATTTGCGCACCTTAAAATAAAATATAATAATAATAATGATAAATTATATAATACGGGATATGATTCCGTATTATATAAATTCCCGCACCTAAATAGAAATCCGGGCGAGTAACGAGTTCCTATTCCGTTCTAATGGGAGAGCAGGCTGATTGGCCCGCTAGCAAGCCCACATATCCTATCAGCCAGCCCATTTCTTAATTTTACCCTAATTCCCTCTTAACCCTAATCCCACCTAATTACACGCTAACCACGCCTCTTCTGTGTATCTCTCGACACCACCTGTTGGACGCTCCTCACCAACGACGCCATCACACCACAGCTGCAACTGCCAGTCGCACGCCGCAACACCGACCACCAGCGAGGGCTACCGCCAGTCGCACACCGCTACCAACCGACGCCGTCTCGCTGCCCGACCGCCTTCTACACCGCTGCTACCAACCGTCCGCAATCGCTGCAACTTCGACCTACTGCACCACCGGGCTGCTGCTGTCTGCGCGGTGTTCGGACTGTTGCAACTCCGACCCACTGCACGCCCGTCCGCAACCGCTGCAACTCCGACCCACTGCACACCCGTCCGCAACCGCAATCACTTCGACCTATTGCACACTGCCGAACTGCTGCTGGTTGTGCTGTGTTCTGTCCGCTGCAATTCCGATCCACTGCACATTCCATCGGGACGACGCCGGAAAAGGGAGTTCTTCTCCAGTCTGCAGTGGCTTGGAACTCGAGTAAGCAGCCCTCCCTTTTGATCCACTCTCCTCTCTTCAAACGTACAGCAATAATCCCCCATTGTTATCATATTGCAGCTGCTGTTAGTAAGTCCTCACAAGGGCTCCTATCGATGATTGTATTGGTGCATAGTATTGGGCTGTTTAGTTTCAATGTATTCATTTTAATTGGGGGTGAGTATCGAACCTAGGACCTAATGTCCCCTTTTAAATTTCTAGAATGATGTCTTGAACTGCTGACTTTTGGAACGAATTTTGATACCTTAGAATGATCATCCACCGTTCAATTTTCGATATGTTGTAGGTGGATATACATAGTTTGATGTATTAAAATTTGAGAGGAAGTTAACGGTCGGATTAAGTTTTATAGAGCCCCAAAGTGGAACACTTGAGCAGTTTTTAAACAGGAAAAATATTTGACTAAGTTTAGATTTTGGCTTCTAGTTCAACCTTAGAGGTTATATGGAAATTATGGTTGTTCTTCTTGAGTAACTCTTGCCCCTATGAACGATAGGTATATTAGAGGAACTAGAGAGTGTTCCCGGAATCCTTAAACTTTTAATCTAAATCTTAGATCTTAACTCGAATCGGACTTAAAAATGATTGCTTTATGGAAATCTAGGATTTGTGTAACTCCTGTATTGTGGTACTAAATTCTTCCGTAGAGCCGGAATATGAATTTAGGCTCTAAAAGTAGAGTTGGAAATTAATCATGGAAAACAAATTCTAAAAGAAATTAGTAGGGTTTGAGAATAAACTGTGAGAACTTCGGCACTGAGGGTAAAATAGTCTTTTACCGTAAGAGAACTTTTTCCGTAATTCCTTCGCATGAGGTTGGACATCTGGATGTGATTTTGATCCACATGCCTTATTTGACAGGCGTTTGAGTTACCACGAGTACGGACCGATTTGAGACTTGTTAGAGTGTGATTTGACTCAGGTAAGTCCTTGCGACTTACTTAGCCAGTTTCTGGATATTAGTTGAGTGATAGTGGTTGTGTGTGCTATTTGCGTGTTTAATAATAATAACTTGCTAGGACGACTGTTATTATTACGTGTAAGGCCCAAGTGTATGTATAACGGGCCGTGACATCACTGCCCAGCTCTGACAGGAGACTGGGAGGTTCTCTATACCCAGACCATCCAGGTACACGGTGAGATGCATCGGATCCACTCCTGATGGGTACACGGGGGCGGAGGCGAGGTTTGGGAATCCCTCGTGTCACAAAATAAGTATCACTAGCGTGAAAGAGTAACTTAACTCCAGATAATAAAACGGACTTGTTTGAAAGCATGATGGGTGTTTATATTTTTATGTGTGTGTGTGTGCTACTGTTATTCTGCTAATATTTAGATAACTAGCTAACGGTTCCTCTTGTTGTGTTTTTAGATTTACTGCAGGTTAGACCAGCAGCTGAGTGATCCGGAAGTAGTGGTCAGCCGGGTCTCCGTACTCCTTAGAGTGGGGTTGGGGTTGTTTGTCTTTCCTTTCTTATGGTTAAGACAGTTGATCTTTGCTTTTGTTTAAGTACCGTAGGCTGCTAAATAGTGTTGCATTCATTACTATAAAAACATGAGTTTATGAATTTCGGTTTCCTTATTTGTGTCTTGTTGCAAGATCCTAGTATTGTTGTTGTCAAACTGAGGTCGGAACCCATTGTGAGGTCCTAACCAGTAATACTCCGGGTTCTGAGAATTTGGGGTGTTACAACATGGTATCAGAGCTCTAGGTTGGCAACAATGGCACTTGAAATCTTCTGAAAGACCGAATAAGTTTCAAGCAGAACCCGAAAAGGGGTCTGAGTTTTAAAAAGAAAATTTTTGGTTTTAAATGCATGCATAGTCTGGTTGGGGATAGAAAAGTACGGCTGACCACCACTACTACCGCGGATCTCAGTTTGCTTAGTATGGACTTTAGGTTTTACTGTAGTTGGACTTTTAGCTTGTTTATAAAGATATGTTACATAGATAGGTATATGCCGAAAAATAATAGAATTTATAGTTACAGTACACCCTTAATGGGGATAACAGTTTGAGATCCTCATTCAGTTGACACACCTAAGTTTTTGAAGAGTGTCAACGTGAGGATTAGTATGTACATCTTATGTGCATTAGGGTAGACGAACGTCGGACAACTCCTTCGAGCTTGTTGAGGAACATAGAGACGGAAAGGTGAAGATTCAAAGACAACCCCAAGTACGATGACAAGAAGAGAATCCCGAATCAACTCAACGGGATCAAATGAAGGATATACAAAAGAGTAGTTCCGGAGAAGCAAGTGATGATCGCCAACTAGGAAATTGAGAAAGACAACGGAGAGGCTCTTTCAAGTTGTGTAAAGTGACTTCACAAACAAAGAGGATGACGTCGAAAATTTGCCATAGGCATGAAAGTCAAAAAGGGAGATGTAGTAGCGATCAAGAAAAGGGACATAAAATTTAAGCTCACTGACAGACTAGGAAGTGAAAGTTGATGCCCAAAAGCAAGACAAAATAGGATTACTCCCAACAAGCTAATTGCCACCACAATCCAGATTGATAACCGAGACAGTCAAAAGTATGGAAGTCAACACGAGATACATTATCCATCCAAATAGAAAGAATTAAAGAGCTGCTACTGGGAAGCTTACGCATTACCAGAAAGGGAAAGGTGGATTTCATCAACGTGGAAGTGGAGTGATCTCGTAGAACACAGGAGAATTTTGACATAGACCGTGATACAACAATAACCAGCTTTTGTAACGGCAGCATTACAAGCAACACCTAAGGAAGAAGAGTGTGTGAGAAGAGTATTGGTGAACCCGAGGGACCCCAATAACTTCTCATTCAACTGGACTGAAAAGTTTGTTGATGTACCTACAAGCTACCCTAAAAGCGACCCTAGAAGCTACCCTAGAAGGATTGAAAAGTCTGTGGATGGGAGAAGAATGATACAACTGGACTCGTAAGAGTATAACGAGCTTACAAAAGTGTAGATTGTAGGAGGAGCTAAAGAAGAATAAACAGAGAGACTGGAGGAGATATATTTCACCAAGTATATCAAGCCTCGAAAGAGATGGAAGAAAAGTAAGTCTATGATGTTGTAGAAGGTCAACTACATCCTACTTGGACAACTTAAGTTACAGGTGTGGGTTAACTAGTGATGGTTAGTTAACCGATAAGAAGAATAACCACAAGGTTATAAAAGAATCTTATCGACATCTAGTGAATTTCTTTAGGAGATCCACGACGAAAATGGTGAAGTTAAATCAATACAAGTACTAGTAGCCTGAATGGTAATGTTAAATGAGTCCAATATGATAACTCTAAATAAGAAATTTAAGAGCAGCTCTTGACGGTCAGTAATGACCCTTGATGATAGTAATGGTGTAAAGGGAATGGTTGGGAGTAGTTACTTACTACTGACTACGAAAGATACATATCAGAGTTAGAATGAAGGGATCCCTGTAAGAAGAACTAGAAGACTAAGAGGAAGTAGATGATTGGAAACATGTCCTATGTCTTAGCATTTCCACACAAGTAAGACTGATGGTGCTCTTTCGAGAAAAAAGTAGGGTCAGACCGTCTAGATTGACAGGGAAAACCCTTGTGATTTAAGATGTGATACAGAATAATTGGAAATTCCGAGGTGGCACAAACATAAAGATTATGATGTAAAGCCTTGGTGAAATGTGTGGTCGAGTTGTGAGGTGATTACAGATAGAATCTACAGGTTGACTAAAACAGACATGAGAAGGAGTAAAAGTGAAAGACTAAAGGTTGTTTTATAGATTCGGTATCACACCAATAAGATGGTTACCGAAGGGACTAAAGACTGTTATTTAAGGAGAAATGGAGGTACTCAATGGAAAAATTCAGCTGGACTAATGACCTAAGAGTTGATGAAAGTAATAAGACCAACCAACGCGGTTGTAAAGTGTGTACGAGAAAACTCAAAGGGATTTAACTATCTTACGGGGTGTAAATATCAAAGAAGGTAAAGCGACATGAGTATAAGGAAGACATAATAAATGCGATGCGAGAAATTTGATTGGTAGGAAAATCATATGCACCTAATGTGTTGTATACAAATGGTACCATTGGATGTTTAATAACAATCATACCAATGGACTGATGACACTATGATGGATTTAGTGTAAACCAAGTGTATAACTTATCCAGTGAGAAGGAAAGTCAGGTATCAAAATTACGAGTTACGATAAATTTTAAATAAAGTTTTGAGATGAGGATGTCCTTAGGAAATCTATGCAAGAGTACAAAGCAACTGAAGTTCCAACACAGAATGGGTAGTAATGATCAACAGACAGTTAGAAACCGATGCAGAGAAGAAAAATGTATAAGACGAGTCACATAGTAGAAGAGTTCACAAGACAAGCTTGTAAGGCCAAAAGAGATAAAATGTCGACCCAGATATGAGGGTCTAAGGTGCATGGAAGGTATACCTACAATAGAGTGTAGATGCAAATGTAGACTTTACAAGTGTGAAGAGGTTTTAACCTCCTCAAAAATATAGGAAGTTGAAAGAAATCGCAACGTCGGTATCAAAGAGTTGAAGCCCTGTAGCGGAAACCAAGGAGTATTATGAAGGCAATGTTGCCGGTAACACCAGCGAAGGAATGCATATATAAGAACGGCCTTGGCGGATTCGAAAGCCCAAGGTAACCCCAATTATCACGGGACCTAAGTCATCAAAACCGACGGTCCGTGCAAGGGGAACTGCAAGGGGACGATAACTAAAATCATCAGAACTACAACGACACTTACCAGCTATCGTTGGAGACTTGGTATGACTATTTATGTCAAGATGAATGACCCAGTTGAGCTCGAGAAGTAGAGTTAGCCTAAGGAAACAGAAGTGTGGAATATAAAACGATTTAGTGAAGCATGAAAGGATTAATCGAGCAGATGATGCTCACCAAGGATTTAACGCCAGTATAGGTATGAGAAGAGCAGGTACCGTTAAGAAGAGATATTAGTGACTGCGAATTTAAGAGATAGCTTTACCGATGACTTGGAGGAATCCCCAAGTAGGCAACGGCAACTTTCTGGGGTGATCTAAAAATACAGAGAGAATCGGTTAGAGGTTGCTTACTGGTTGGTTAAGAACAGTCTACGGGTGAGTAAGAGAGTAAGGATCTGTTTGAGGAGGATCTTGATAGTAGTAGAAGAGAAGTATAGGCGGGAGTTGGGTAAATCATGTTGACCCGTAGAAAGACGTCATTGTGACTAATGGGTGTTACACCAAAAGCGTGGTAGGCCCATAAACCACAGATGAAGAAAATCAATGTTAGGTTAACTCTGATTTCAATAAGGAATTAGAGATCTATATGGAAAAGTCCACTTGGGTGTGTGATTTGTTTGGAGTTATATAAATTTTAAAACTTGACAAGAAGTAGGTGAAAACAATTAATTAAGGAACGATCCGATAAGGTCACATTGAGAAAACCGGGTCAAGCGGTTTGTATTATAAAGAGTATTAGGCGACAGAAGTTAAGATCATTATTTCATAATAGATAGTCGGGAACTTTCGAAAGGAAAAAGTTTTTATGGTTTGGTAGAGTCATCAACAGAGCTAGAGGTTAGTTTAGAAAACCAAACTGTGAGAAAGTACCTACCGAATCCAAGATATGTCATCAACTATGAAGATCAGAAAATTTAGCCGGTTGATGCTTTTGTAGAGTTCCAGTGGTCTAGACGAGGAGCTGATGAGGCTACCTGGGAGATAGAGGAGAGTATTAGACGTAGTTATCCCGAGTTCCTTGAGGGGTTAGAGGTTTCTCATGTTTTGACGAGTTAGTACTCGGATGTTGTGTTGTTTGACCTCTCAGGTTTTTACATCATTTTGAGTGATTACGTTTTATGTGATACATGCCTACTTTTGATGATTGAGTAGTTGCATGATAAGAGATGATTCTAAGTTTCGGGACGAAACTTCTTTTAAGAGGGCACTGATGTAATAACCGTAAAATTTTGAAACTCCGTTAAGCCGGAATTTTAACCGATTTCCAAAACATCAATCTTAAATAAATAAATACATAAATTAAAATAAAATAAAATGAGTGTTATTTCTATCATTTTATGTGACATTAATTCACATAAAATGACGAAACCTTGTAACCGGAAATAATTTGCGCACCTTAAAATAAAATATAATAATAATAATGATAAATTATATAATACGGGATATGATTCCGTATTATATAAATTCCCGCACCTAAATAGAAATCCGGGCGAGTAACGAGTTCCTATTCCGTTCTAATGGGAGAGCAGGCTGATTGGCCCGCTAGCAAGCCCACATATCCTATCAGCCAGCCCATTTCTTAATTTTACCCTAATTCCCTCTTAACCCTAATCCCACCTAATTACACGCTAACCACGCCTCTTCTGTGTATCTCTCGACACCACCTGTTGGACGCTCCTCACCAACGACGCCATCACACCACAGCTGCAACTGCCAGTCGCACGCCGCAACACCGACCACCAGCGAGGGCTACCGCCAGTCGCACACCGCTACCAACCGACGCCGTCTCGCTGCCCGACCGCCTTCTACACCGCTGCTACCAACCGTCCGCAATCGCTGCAACTTCGACCTACTGCACCACCGGGCTGCTGCTGTCTGCGCGGTGTTCGGACTGTTGCAACTCCGACCCACTGCACGCCCGTCCGCAACCGCTGCAACTCCGACCCACTGCACACCCGTCCGCAACCGCAATCACTTCGACCTATTGCACACTGCCGAACTGCTGCTGGTTGTGCTGTGTTCTGTCCGCTGCAATTCCGATCCACTGCACATTCCATCGGGACGACGCCGGAAAAGGGAGTTCTTCTCCAGTCTGCAGTGGCTTGGAACTCGAGTAAGCAGCCCTCCCTTTTGATCCACTCTCCTCTCTTCAAACGTACAGCAATAATCCCCCATTGTTATCATATTGCAGCTGCTGTTAGTAAGTCCTCACAAGGGCTCCTATCGATGATTGTATTGGTGCATAGTATTGGGCTGTTTAGTTTCAATGTATTCATTTTAATTGGGGGTGAGTATCGAACCTAGGACCTAATGTCCCCTTTTAAATTTCTAGAATGATGTCTTGAACTGCTGACTTTTGGAACGAATTTTGATACCTTAGAATGATCATCCACCGTTCAATTTTCGATATGTTGTAGGTGGATATACATAGTTTGATGTATTAAAATTTGAGAGGAAGTTAACGGTCGGATTAAGTTTTATAGAGCCCCAAAGTGGAACACCTGAGCAGTTTTTAAACAGGAAAAATATTTGACTAAGTTTAGATTTTGGCTTCTAGTTCAACCTTAGAGGTTATATGGAAATTATGGTTGTTCTTCTTGAGTAACTCTTGCCCCTATGAACGATAGGTATATTAGAGGAACTAGAGAGTGTTCCCGGAATCCTTAAACTTTTAATCTAAATCTTAGATCTTAACTCGAATCGGACTTAAAAATGATTGCTTTATGGAAATCTAGGATTTGTGTAACTCCTGTATTGTGGTACTAAATTCTTCCGTAGAGCCGGAATATGAATTTAGGCTCTAAAAGTAGAGTTGGAAATTAATCATGGAAAACAAATTCTAAAAGAAATTAGTAGGGTTTGAGAATAAACTGTGAGAACTTCGGCACTGAGGGTAAAATAGTCTTTTACCGTAAGAGAACTTTTTCCGTAATTCCTTCGCATGAGGTTGGACATCTGGATGTGATTTTGATCCACATGCCTTATTTGACAGGCGTTTGAGTTACCACGAGTACGGACCGATTTGAGACTTGTTAGAGTGTGATTTGACTCAGGTAAGTCCTTGCGACTTACTTAGCCAGTTTCTGGATATTAGTTGAGTGATAGTGGTTGTGTGTGCTATTTGCGTGTTTAATAATAATAACTTGCTAGGACGACTGTTATTATTACGTGTAAGGCCCAAGTGTATGTATAACGGGCCGTGACATCACTGCCCAGCTCTGACAGGAGACTGGGAGGTTCTCTATACCCAGACCATCCAGGTACACGGTGAGATGCATCGGATCCACTCCTGATGGGTACACGGGGGCGGAGGCGAGGTTTGGGAATCCCTCGTGTCACAAAATAAGTATCACTAGCGTGAAAGAGTAACTTAACTCCAGATAATAAAACGGACTTGTTTGAAAGCATGATGGGTGTTTATATTTTTATGTGTGTGTGTGTGCTACTGTTATTCTGCTAATATTTAGATAACTAGCTAACGGTTCCTCTTGTTGTGTTTTTAGATTTACTGCAGGTTAGACCAGCAGCTGAGTGATCCGGAAGTAGTGGTCAGCCGGGTCTCCGTACTCCTTAGAGTGGGGTTGGGGTTGTTTGTCTTTCCTTTCTTATGGTTAAGACAGTTGATCTTTGCTTTTGTTTAAGTACCGTAGGCTGCTAAATAGTGTTGCATTCATTACTATAAAAACATGAGTTTATGAATTTCGGTTTCCTTATTTGTGTCTTGTTGCAAGATCCTAGTATTGTTGTTGTCAAACTGAGGTCGGAACCCATTGTGAGGTCCTAACCAGTAATACTCCGGGTTCTGAGAATTTGGGGTGTTACAATTGTTGGGTTTTTTATTACATGAAACACAAATCTCAAATTTACAAATAGAGGCCTCTTATAGAAGTCCTCAACTTCCTCCACACTTAAAAATTGTTGATCAACATGTAGCTTCAATGTATCATCACAAATTAGAACCCAATTGGTAGAGTAATTTGGAGTTACTTGTATAATAGTTCCACTTTCATTACATGGAGCATTTGCCCTCAATCCCGACACAATGATTGGTGATGATTGCGTACCCAACATCACTGAATCTGTAAAGCAATGTAAAATATACTAGTGTAAGTTCATACTTTTTTTCATTGGTGTTCATACTATTATACATCATTGTTCATGTTTTTATTCTTTGGTGTTCATAATTTTTATTTCATGTTCATGTAAATATTATAGACTATTTTCCTATTAGGCATTTTGTCGAACAATTGACGTGCACACTAAAAAGAGCATATAGATTGTTCAATTGGATCTAATAGACCAACTCAGCATATGTATATACATGTATTTTTTTAATCAAACTTATCAAACATAAAAATGATTCAAACAAATTTGATTTCAAAAATAAACATCAATCATAATGAAACCTAAACCATAAGAATGGAAACCTAAACCGTTAGAGTAGAACTTCGAAGAAACAATACATGAATCGTTGTATTCTCTTTGATTTCACCATTTCTATGTAATCAATATTTGATTTGGTTGAAAATCAGGCATAAATGAAGCTTGTGGGATGAAGAATGTGGGATGAAGAACGTGAGGGAGTTTTGAGTCGTTGGAGTCGACCGGATTTTCTTCTCTCTTTTTTTTTTCCAAATTTATGTAATTACCAAATATCATTAATGAGTGTGTGTGAGTCGTTGATTTAAATCTCATCATATGGCTCACATTGCTCCTAATTCCTATCCACAAGGCTTCTACTCACCGGAACTAGCCCCTCTCTCTCTCTCTATATATATATATATATATATATATATATATATATATATATATATATATATATATATATGAATATTAACTTATTTATGATAGAAGAGTATAGTTCGAAAACTATAAAGATTATAAGCATCATTCGAAAACTGAACAACCATCTAATATTATTTGAAAAAGATGAAATATAGAGATTTTGTTTGTTGTACAAATGAATTTGTGATGCACGTCATTTTTTATTTTCATTAAGATATGATTTGTTTTGTTTTACTATCTTTAGTAAGATTAACATGTCATATTATGGAAGTTTACTTTGACCATCCTTAATATCATATGCAACTTGATTTACTAAAATCACTCATTATCATATATACTATATTTAGTCATTATAATGATTTATAAATTAAAATGAGTATTTATTATTGTAAGATTATGTTAAAATAAAATACTAATAGTTATATTTTATCATCAAACAACCTATTGAAAACTTATTAGAAAAGTATCTAAAATTAAGTAGAATAATATTTATTATAAGAGAAATTCCGGATGGTACCCTCGTGGTTTGGGGTTTTTCGGATTTTGCCAAACATTTTTTTCAAGTTCGGATGGTACTCCTAAGTTTTTGTTGTTTTCCGAATTTTGCCCAAATTTATTAAACTCTTTCAAATTCCATTAAAACATATAAAAGAAAACAAACTAAAAAAAAATAAAAGTAATTATTTATTTTTTTTAAAACTAAAGTAAAATAATATCTTTTTTTAAAAAATAAATGTTTTATAATAATTTAAAATAAATCAATTAGATAATTTTAAAAAATTCAAAAAAATCAGTATTTTATTTTATTTTAAAAATAAATAGATTAGATTAGCATTTATTTAACAAAATCTAAAAGCATAAGTGTTATACTTTATTTAAAAAATAAATAAAATAAGGATTTGTTAAAAAAAATCAAAACAAATCACTATTTTAATTTATTATTAACATAAATAAATCACTTTTCTATTTTATTTATTTCCCATAACTAAAAGAAAAAATAAATTAAAATTAAAATTAAAAAATAAATAAATATAAAATTGATTTATTTATTTTAATAATAAATTAAAACAGTGTTTTTTTTTGTTTTTTTTAACAAATCTTTATTTAATTTATTTTTTAAATAAAGTATAACACTTATATTTTTAGATTTTGTTAAAAAAATTCTATTCCAATTTATTTATTTTTAAAATAAATAAAGCACTGATTTTTTTTTAATTTTTTAAAAATTATCTAATTGTTTTATTTTTAAATTAATATAAAATATTTATTTTAAAAAAAAGTTACTGCTTTACTTTATTTTTAAAATAAATAAATCATTCTTTTGTATTTTAATTTTTTTTAATTTTAATTTATTTTCTTTTGCAAATTTTTAATGGAATTTGAAAAAGTTTAATGAATTTGGGCAAAATCCAGAAAATAACATAAATTTAGGGGTACCATCCGAACTCGAAAAAACTGTTGAACAAAATCTGAAAAATCTCAAACCACGAGGGTACGATCCTAAATTTTCCATATTATAATTAAGATAAAATTTATTTGGTGAGAAAATTAAGATAACATTTATTGTTATTCTATTGGTTTCTTCTGTTTATTAATGGCAAGACTTTAAGTGCATGAATATCTTTGTTTTGAATACCTCTTACGCATGAAAATTGACTAAACTCAATTTTATTTTTTTAAAAAAATTGAAGGATAAGAAGAAATGAGCAAAGATTGAAGTTCGGTATATTGATTTTAAAAGTTTAGTTTGACTTATGGCTATAATGGTTATGTAATGTCGTCTTCATTAACTAGCCAACGTTCATATTCAAATATCACACAATGTCGGTGGGGCAGTTGCTTCTGTTAGCGGCTAACTCGGCTCATCAATACACGTGGCTCCTTCCTATTTGCCATCACATGATATTGCTTTCTACAACTACCATTCCAATTTTGTTATACATAACGTTTTTTGGCGTTCAAGATTTTGTTTCTCGTTTATTTTTCAGTTTGGGTAAACGATGTAATCATCGTATATAATATTTGTATAACGTAAGAAATTTGGTTTTCATTTCGATTCGAATATAAAAATTGTAACACAATAAAAATTAAATAGCGAAAATTACAGAATATTATATTGAAAGTTTCTAAAAAAAGTATTTTTAATATTTTCTCAATTCATTATATTAATTCTCTTTCATTCCAAATCTCTCCTATAACTTTCGGCTTGAATATTGATTAATTTAACGTTTGAGGACTCAAGTAACATCTACGATGAACGGGCTATATTTTCAAAGCACAATGTTTTTAAAAAATAAATCAAAATTAATCCAATTTGCAATTTTTATTTTTCATTTTTAGGGATTAGTTAAATATATAGAATTTTAATTTGTCAAATTGTGAGTTCTTTTTTATGAATTGACGTTTTAATCATGTTAGGAAGCATGGATCGATACTACTTGACAATAAATTTGGCTCATAGACGCTTAAATTATACAAAATTGAGAAATTTACTACGTCGAAATATTGAATAGGTTGAATTTGACTCACATTGAGAGACAATGTGAAAAGAACGTTTTCATGTTGAGAGTTTTTTTCACGTTGTGAGTTGTTTTGTGATAACATTTCTATGGTGAAGCTAAAGAGATTTGTGAATCGGAAATCTTGTCTTATTTCATTGTTCAAACAATATTTATATAGGAAAATATAAAGAGATAAAATAATAAACTAATATTAAAAGATAAGATCAAAAGATAAACTAACAAAAGATAAACTAACAAATAAAGGATAAACCCAACCTATGATCCAATATAATAGGCTCATACTCTAACACTCTCCCTCAAGTTGGAGGTGTGATCCAACAACTCCAAACTTGGACAGTAGAAACTTGAAGAAGAGCAACTTGATGTAACTCCCTTCCTTCATCATCGGTCCTTGTATTGACGTCGGTGGGTTGGACCCTGACACAGGTTGATTAAGTTTTAAGCCCTAGGACGCAGGTTGATTAGCGTCCTATGATCCTAGGACGCATGTAGAGTAATGCTCTAAGGTAAGTTTTGTGTTTAGGTAGGTTTTATGTTTATGATGAAAAATAGAGGGCAAAGTATCATTTGCGGGATGGTTGTGAGGTAATTTACTCTCCTCTAAAACTTTTCAATTACGATATAGTTGGGGTGCGGTTTTCCGAGCCTATAAAACTTTATATTCTCGTAAATAATATCATCCGTTCCTACTTTAGGAATTTTATTTTTTTATATAATTATTTTGAAAAAAAATCCGTCGACCATTATTGTGCAAAGACATCATAATTGTTGGGTTAATTATATATTTCCAAATTATGGGCTTATATATACTAAAGATCGATTAAGCCCATTTATGTAAAACAAGTACAGCCCATCGGTAGACCACAATTGAAGAGCAGTGGAAGAACCTGGAAAATAAAGTACAGCCCATCGTTTCCCCGATTTATTTCTTGGAAGAATTAATTTTTTAAATTATTTATAATCTTATCTTATCTTATCTCTATTAAAGCAGAAGCCTCTATTACCACGTGTCAACGCCACGTTTCTCGAAGCCTACAAAATTATTTTAAAAAGTAATTTCTAAATGTTAATATAAATTGAAAATTGATTTCTATTTTTTTTTAAAAAATATTTAAATCAATATTTTTATAAAAACAGGTTTTAAACTTTTATAGATTTTTTTTTACCAACAAGCATATCTTAACAAATTAATTTAAAAATATAATAAATTAAAAGTGAAAAATACTTAAAAGAGAATTAAAATCATAATAATGATTATAGTTTCATTCTCCGGATTTTTATTTTACCAAAATATACATATAAATTTCTAGGTATTAAATAATTATTAAACTCAAAACCCGCACTTTGTGCGGGTAATACACTAGTTTCTATTATTTGAATGTTTAATTGAATTATTCTTGAATTCTCCGTCATCCATACATCGGTGAATTTGGTATGTACTTATATTTATAGTGGGTATAAAGTGTGCATTTTTTTTATAGTGTGTACATAATATATACTTTTGAAAATGATGGTTTTTTAAATAATTTTAGAAAAATGGAAAAAAAAGAAAATAATTAATTTATAAAAATGATATCTTCTTAATAATCTTAGGAAGAAGGAAAAATAATATTTAATTTTGTTACTCAATATCTTAATATCTAGGGTGGACCCAATACGTTAATACTCAATCGTAATTTTAGAAAATGACACTTTAGTGATATAGGAGAATTTGCTCTTAATACTCAATTCTTAGAGCGTCACGTCATCAATTTTATATATATATATCAAAATTAAATAGATTGTATAAAATAATAATTGCTTAGATTATTTATTATTAATTTGATTAAAAATAAATCTAAATACATATATTTTATAGAATTAATAATTGATTGATATCGAATCGACATACGATAAAAATTACTTCATATATAACAGATAGATGTGGGTAGATTCCTTCCCCAATTTTAATTTTTTTCCCCCCGATTTATTTCTAATGAAATATCCTCTCATAAAGAGTTCTTAGTGCTTGCATTTTCTAACTGGAAAAGGATAATTAAAGAAATAGATCTATCAATTTCAGAAATAAACTATGTTTCTTCATTCATACCTTTTCTTGAACAATTCTTATTGCATCATCTTCATCTTGCCAATTCAACTCTTCAACAAGAAAGTGTCAAAATGAAAGAATGAAAACATTTTACTGTTTTCATTCATAAACCAAATCACAGAATGGTAAGCTAGCAACAAGATCTAAGAAAATGTCTAGATGGCAAGTAATTCTACTTGTATCAGCCACAGCTATGATCCTCATATCTCTTGTGATCGCGATCATCGTTCGAAGTTGCTATAACTTCTCCAAACAAGGCACAAGGATCACAGAAGCAACAATTACAACAAAAGCACAAAACAATGGAGTTATGGAAGGCTTAAGATCTCAAAGGGTTTCGAGGATTGAGAGAACAACAAGATCAAGTTACAATCTTTTTCGACGTGGGTCTTCGACAAAGCCTTTGTTTAGTTGGGCTGATCATCCATCGTTGATTGCGGATGCTGTGGAGAATGGATGGTCGAGATTTGCCTTTGTAAACTCCTCTTCTGGATCATCTCAGGTAGATATATCCTGGGAAGTTGGATTAGGTTCAGTTGATTTTATGCAGAAAATTAGAATGAATTCTGGGTTGAAAAAGTTTAGTTTAAGTTCTTCTTCTTCTCCTTCAATGGCTGCAAAATCTGCAATGAAGACTTCATTGCCTTTGCCTGGACCTCCATTAGGGAATTCACCTGCATTTCCACAGGTTGCATATTTTGAGATCACCATTTTTAGGGTTTCTTCTTCTCTTGAAGAGAAAGTCAAGGTTGAAGGGGAGAAGACAAAGTTGATCCATTTTGATGTGAAGATGAATTTGGATTCGAGTGAAAATGGGGATTACCCATTGAAGGAGATCAAACTAGGAGGGAGAAGAGATGTGATTATGTCTGTGGGGTTAACTTCTTCAAGTGTTGCTCCTCTCAAGTTTCCGGGGAGTTACCATGGATCCATTGGGTTTAACTCTGATGGCTCAGTCAATCTTGATGGTAAGTTTAAGTTTAATCTTCATTCTTTGTTGATAATATTTTTTGATGATTTGCTTTTTGTTCTTATGTCTCTATATGATTGATCAATTGAATTTACTACCTCATTTTAGACCTTTACCAGGTTCTATGTTATGCATCGAGTGGAAATGATTGTAGGGTTGTTATCCGAGCGAACAAGTTGAACATTGGAATGATAATACTTAGATTATTGATCATCAAGTTTAAAAACATGTTATGTTCGGCTTGTTTAGTCAATGATTGAGCTTGAGCTGAGTCCGAATAGTTTGGTTCATATAACATTCCTACTAAAGATTGACTTATTAAGTCATCTTTAGGAATGCTATTTGTGTCAAACATTTGGTACTGTGATACAAAAAAGATCTCCTACACCAATATTCTCATGATTGATTGAGCTTGAACCGAGTCCGAGTAGTTTGGTTCATATAACATTCCTACTAAAGATTGACTTATCAAGTCATCTTTAAGAATTTTATTTGTGTCTGGTATTTCTTAATTGTTATCTCCTTTTGCCCTTTTTCCATAATCAGGAATCAAGTTAACTTTCGGATCCGAAAAACTAGAATGGGGACATGAGGAGAAGGTAATTGGATGTGGGTTCGATCCAAGGGAGAAGAAAGTGTTCTTCACCATAGATTCCGAGCTCGTCCACATGGTACATTGCAAGTCGGATGAGTTCGGGGTACCACTCTATCCGGTCATAGCAGCCAATGCAGATATAACAATGCTTGTAAATTTGGGACAAAGCAGATTCTCCTATGAGCCAATGAATGCTATAAGGACTCCAAATCCATGTTTTCTAGGACCCCTTTTAGGCTCGCCGGCTGGTCTCCGGTACGAAGACAGCGGCGAGCTTTTCTCAATGGGGCGAATAGATTCGGATTGGCGTAACTATTGTGCCGGATATAGTAGTGCTAATAGTGATATATATAGTTGGCATGGAACCGCATATAATAATGACGATGATAATAGTAATAGAAAAGGCAAAGCGAACGGGGATGAGAACGGAGATGGATCCGAAGCGGATTTGTTTGATATAGTGGTGGATATCAAAGGAAAGTCCTAAATATATAGTGTAAAATGAGTGGTGTATATAGTTTATTGGCTAATTTTTCCCATAGTTTTGGAGATTGAAAATGAAGTAACATGGCTGATTTGTGCCTTTAAATAAATTGTAGGAAACCCAATGATGAGAGCATTGAGAGGGTTAAGGAAACAAAAGATGATCTTTTAGACATGTTGCAATTTTGTGTAGTTGTGAGGTGGAGTTGATTGTTGATCATGTAAAGAAAGAAAATACTCATATATACATTGTGAGATAAACAGGGATTACCATTGTGGACGGTATTTTATGTGTTATTGATAGGTGTATCATTAATTGTATTTTGTATGATTTTTTAAAATTCTTGATGTGATTTATCAAAGTATAAAATTTGAGTAATAAATGTATATATAAAGATTTAAGTTTTACTAAGTAATAGTCATACCAAATGAACGATTTATATTTCATAATTTTTACAATCGGATTAACATTTATATGTATGACACGTGTAATTATAATGTACTTTAACCTTATTTCTGAATAAAATTATTAAATACATGGTCACTATACGTTTTTTTAAGCTTGGGAGTATCGGTGGTGATCCACGGCCAAAAGAAAGTGGTTGTCTTTTAGGCTTTTGTGATTATCTTTCTTCACTTATAAAACTGAATTACGATATAAAAGTCTAGATGTAGTTCCGATAACTTGTAGCTTGTAAAAATTCTATCGCCTTTTTCAAATCAAATACAACTGGATCTAGATCGATCCAGTGTTTCAAAACCAAATGAACACAAAGAGTTTGGTGACGCAGTTCGAGCTAAGCTCTACTCTGCGGGATCTCAGGAGGGGAGAGCCAGCCCAATCCACTAGGTAGAGATACAGTGAAGAACGGTTACAGAAGGAGCACTCAAAAACACAAGAAAACCATACAAGATCAAGAGCAGAATAACAAGAACAAAGATAGGCGAGAGGTCTGTAAACCAACACAGGTAAGGATCTGTGCTTTGAGGCAAAGCAAGATCTAGACACCAGAGAACGTATCAAGCTAATCACTCGAACGAAGCACTCGGCTCGGATCTCTCTCTCACTCGTGTTTCTCTCTTTCTCTCTTTCTCTCTTTCAGATCTAGGGTTCTCTCTGTAAGGTGTTTCGGCTGCCTTAGGGTTTCATCGACAGAGAAGGAAGCTTAAGTACTCAGTGTCACAAGGTGTCTCTTAAGCAACGCAGCGTTTAACCATGCAACGCTTCAAGCTGCTACACAACCAAGTGAGATGGACTGGGGCGCTTACCATTGGACCTCGATCAACTAGGCCCAACTGGCCCTGCATTCAGCCCATCTTCAAACAGAACACACAAGCACCCTGTCCAACCCATCAACAAACCCAACCGGCCTAATACTTAAACTCAGACCCATAAACCGGAAGCTAACTCGAACCGGGTTTAACTAACTCCTAACAAATGCCCTCCTAAACCAGGTTCTACAGCTGCATACTGCCAGTAGTGGATTAGGGGTACTCCTGTCCTTCATAGATCCAATGTTGCTGCCCTATTCAGCCATCCTCAATATGCAAAGAATCTCTGCAATATGAGAACTTGTCAGCTGGGACAATCTTGGTTCCAAAATCAGCTGGATTTACATCTCCTTTGATTTTCTGTATCACCAGTTGCTTGTGCTTGATCTTCTTCCTTATGTAGTGGTACCTGATATCAATATGTTTTGTTCTTTCATGATACATGGGATCTTTACATAAGTACAAAGCACTTTGACTATCAGTATATACAACAGGAACATAGGTCTTGTTTTCTATTTCTTCTAGTAAGCCTTTAAGCCATGTAGCTTCTTTAGCTGCTTCAGTAGCTGCCATGTACTCAGCCTCAGTTGAGGACAGGGCTACAACAGACTGTTGTTGAGATTTCCAGGAAATGCAATTCCTAGCCCAAATGAAGTAAATGGCTGTAGTAGACTTCCTGTTATCCTTGTTACTAGCATAATCAGAATCTACAAATCCAATCAGGTTAGTACGAGAGATATGTTCTTTATATACAAGACACTTATCCTTAGTTCCACATATATATCTAAGCAAATATTTCATAGCATCCCAGTGAGGCATACCAGGATTAGACATATATCTACTCAATACAGATATTCCAAAAGCAAGGTCAGGTCTAGTGCACAGCATGGCATACATTACAGAACCAACAGCAACATCATATGGTATATTAGACATTTTATTTTTGCCTTCATCAGAGGTAGGGCAGTCCCTTTTAGACAACTCAAGGTGCCCTCCTAAGGGTACATTTGCAGGTTTACAGTTAAGCATATTAAACTTCTGCAGAACTTTATGCACATAATCAGTCTGAGATAACAACATGGATTTATTAGATCTATCCCTAGATATGGAGATTCCTAATATTTTCTTAGCAGGTCCTAGATCTTTCATGTCAAAATGATTTTTCAGATCACGTTTCATACTAGCTATAAGAACTTTAGAAGGAGATATTAAAAGTATGTCATCTACATAAAGTAACACATACAGTGGATCATGCTTCTTAACATTCTTAAAATACAAACATGTATCATAATCACTTCTGACAAATCCTAATTTAGACATGCAAGAATCAAACTTTAAATTCCATTGTCTAGGAGATTGTTTCAATCCATAGATAGATTTTTTAAGTAAGCAGCATGCATTGGTATTTATAGAATCAATAAAGCCCTTAGGCTGTGACATGTAAATTGTTTCAGTTAAATCACCATGCAGAAAAGCAGTCTTAACATCCATTTGTTCCAATTCCCAGTCAGAAACAGCAGTCATTGCAAGCATAAGTCTCAGAGTTTTATACTTAACTACTGGGGCAAAAATGTCATTATAGTCTATTCCTTCTCTCTGTGTAAACCCTTTAGCCACCAATCTAGCTTTATATTTGTCAGGTTCATTAGGAGATAGACCTTCTTTTATTTTATAAATCCATCTACACTGAACTAGTTTAGAATCTTTAGGTTTATTAACTAAGGTCCAAGTGTTATTAGCATGCATAGAGTCAATTTCATCTTTCATAGCAGCTATCCAGTGTTTTGAATCCTTACAGTTAACAGCTTGTTCATAAGTTTCAGGAGTGTATGGATTTTTCACAAGTGAAGCAGTAATAAGAGCATATTCAGCAATATTAGCATATTTCTTATTTGGGATGATATTCCTAGGAACCCTATCCCTAGTAAGCTGATACTGACCATGAAAACCATAATGACCTGAGTTGGTGCTACCTTGTCTTGTAGTGCTGGAACTCAGGTCATTATGGCTTTCATGGCCTGTTCCAGCACTGGGGGACAAGGTAGGGACACTAAGGTTATCAGACTCAGAAATATTAGGCTCATCTACCCCCCTTAATTGTTGATTATGTGAATTATTACTATGTTCAGGTTGTGAAGGAAAGCTACTACTTTCATTAGTAGTAGTATCATCATTAGGTAGATCACTACCTTCAGAATAGTCACCAATGTCGAATTCAATTTCAGCATTGTTGTGACTTGCACTGGGCATGTAAAAAGAGGTTCCAACATTGGAATTCTCTTCAGACTCACCAGCAGTGCCATTAGTCTCACTGGGATGTTTATTTTTAAAGTGAAAGTCAGTTTCATTAAATGTAACATTCCTAGACACAACTACCTTATACCCTCCAGGTTGAATAAGAAGTAGTTTGTAACCTTTTACACCCTCTGGGTACCCTAGCATAATACCCTTTTTAGCTCTTGGTTGCAGCTTGCCTTCACTCACATGAGTGTAGGCCGTGCATCCAAAGGGCCTAAGGTATTTTAGATTAGGTTTCCTATTAGTCCACAGTTCATACGGAGTTTTGAATCCTATAGCTGAGGAAGGGGATCTATTGATGAGATAAGAAGCTGTAGTAACAGCTTCTCCCCATAGGGAAGGTTTGAGACCAGCACTAACTAGCATACATCTTGCCTTTTCAAGCAAGGTCCTATTCATTCTTTCAGCAGTTCCATTCTGCTGAGGTGTTCCAGGAATGGTTAAATGTCTTTTAATGCCTTGTTCTTTACAAAATTCATCAAATAATTTGTTACAGAATTCAAGTCCATTATCAGTTTTTAGACATTTAATCTTTTTATTAGTTTCTGTTTCAACAAGGTTTTTCCAATTCTTAAAATTTTCAAAGGCTTCATCTTTAGTTTTAAGAAGATAGACCCAAACTTTTCTAGAGAAGTGATCTATAAAAGAGATAAAGTATCTCCTTCCACCTATGGTGTCAACCTGTGCAGGTCCCCAAAGATCAGAATGGATGTACTCTAGGGGTTGTTTGGCTACATAACTAGAGGTTGTGAAACTATGTTTAGTTTTCTTTCCTAATATACAGGTTTCACATATGTCTAGGTTAGCAGGTTTATTATCTATTAGACCTTGTTGGTACAAACTAAGCATTCCCTTATTTCCCATGTGTCCCAGTCTACTGTGTAGGAGAGTAGTTTGGGCTAGAGTCATTAGATTAGTTGTTTTAGACAGATTAATTTCAGGTGAGGTAATAACATGATATAGACCTCCTTTATTAATGCTTCTAATTAGTACAACATTATTTCTAATTACATCTCTAACACCATTTTTGGTGACAATGGTACAGTTCAAATTATCAAAGACAGATTCAGATAATAAGTTTCTTCTAAGTTTTGGAACCCATCTAACATTTTGTAATACTCTAGTAACACCATCATGCATACATAAAGGTACATTTCCAATGCCTTTTATAGCTAAACTAGTATTATCACCTAGCATAACTTCTCCAGCATTATACAAATCTATGCTACTAAAAACAGATTTATCAGAAGTAGCATGCATAGTACATCCAGAGTCAAGGATCCAATCATTCATGGTATTGGAAGAGTTAGCACACATTAGAATTTCATGATGATACAAACATGCATTAAGAGGCATATTATACTCAGAGTAATCATGTTTAGTTGAGCAGACAAGCAGTTCATTAGGATAATCAGATACACATAAAGATGCAGAATGAGTAGATTTATCTTTACTAGATTCATCTTTCTTTTTCTTCCTACATTCTTCCTGGTAGTGTCCTAGTTTACTGCAGTAGAAGCATTTTTTATTCTTTTTATCTGAATCGTTTGAATAAGTGTTTTTATTCTTTTCTGGTTCATATTTCTGCTTATATTTTGATTTGTTTCTTTTATTTCCTTTCATCATAAGGGCCTCAGATTTGTCATCAGTTTTAGGACTAGTTTTAAAGACTTTCATACTTTCATTTTTCTGTATTATTTGTTCCAGTATTTTGTCCTTAGATATCTCATCCTGACTAAACTGGATAACATCTTTAAAATTGTCAAACTGACTAGGCAGGGCATTCAATAAAAGTATAGCAGAATGGTCATCAGAGATCTTATCATTACATCTTTCTAAGTCTTGAGTTAATTTCAGAAAAATATCTAAATTATCATGCAAAGACAAATTAACATTCATTCTGAAATTAAACAATCTACATAACAGAGATATACGACTAGGCAAAGATTTTTTCAGATACAGATCTTCCAATTTTTTCCAGAGTAAAGAAGGGTCAGTGAGACTTACAACCTGACGAGCCACGTCGTCAGCTAATCGTATAAAAATCTCAGAGTGAGCTTGCTCCTCAAGCTCTTGTTTCCTATCTGGAGAAGTATCCGGAGGGAACTTTCCTTGAACAGTGGTCCAGCATTTCTCCTTGATTAGGATAGCTTTCAGCTTCAGTTGCCATATGGCAAAGTCCGAGGTGCCATCAAAGGGCTTGATCCTCACTGTATTTTCCGACATAGTCCCGTGTCTAAGGAGACACGATCCCAGATGTCGTACTTAGATTATATGGAGGAGGCAGTCTTTTGGTATTAAAGATCTGGCCGTCCTTTATTAAGAGATCAAAGATCCTCAAAACACTGTAAGTTTTGAGTTCTTTTGATTCTCTTATACTTAGGGTTCCTTAAGCAACAATGCTTGAAGGAGTGATCCTCTTTCCTGGAGTTTTTTAAAAACAAGCCAGAAGTTTTCACAAACGGTTTTGATGACCGAAAAAACGAGAAAAGAATGACAGATTTGAGCGGAAGCAGTTTTAAAGGTCAGAGGTTCCAGAGAACGAAAAACTTGAAGAGTAAAGAAGAAATCGTTTTGATTTCGAAAAAACCAGATATTCAACTTTAAGAAACAAGAAATCCTAAGCTCTGATACCAATTTGTAAAAATTCTATCGCCTTTTTCAAATCAAATACAACTGGATCTAGATCGATCCAGTGTTTCAAAACCAAATGAACACAAAGAGTTTGGTGACGCAGTTCGAGCTAAGCTCTACTCTGCGGGATCTCAGGAGGGGAGAGCCAGCCCAATCCACTAGGTAGAGATACAGTGAAGAACGGTTACAGAAGGAGCACTCAAAAACACAAGAAAACCATACAAGATCAAGAGCAGAATAACAAGAACAAAGATAGGCGAGAGGTCTGTAAACCAACACAGGTAAGGATCTGTGCTTTGAGGCAAAGCAAGATCTAGACACCAGAGAACGTATCAAGCTAATCACTCGAACGAAGCACTCGGCTCGGATCTCTCTCTCACTCGTGTTTCTCTCTTTCTCTCTTTCTCTCTTTCAGATCTAGGGTTCTCTCTGTAAGGTGTTTCGGCTGCCTTAGGGTTTCATCGACAGAGAAGGAAGCTTAAGTACTCAGTGTCACAAGGTGTCTCTTAAGCAACGCAGCGTTTAACCATGCAACGCTTCAAGCTGCTACACAACCAAGTGAGATGGACTGGGGCGCTTACCATTGGACCTCGATCAACTAGGCCCAACTGGCCCTGCATTCAGCCCATCTTCAAACAGAACACACAAGCACCCTGTCCAACCCATCAACAAACCCAACCGGCCTAATACTTAAACTCAGACCCATAAACCGGAAGCTAACTCGAACCGGGTTTAACTAACTCCTAACATAGCTCCTAATGAAAATAGAGATGTAACATGTGTTGTGAGTTAGAAGCTCGATCTCACGATGAAGGGACTTGATTTCTTTTCAAACTGAACGAAAATTTAATAGAAGAATATCCTCTTCAATCAATCATATTAATGAATTCGAAAATAAAACATAAAAAAAATTCGCGAAAGAAATGGGTTTGAATCCCGTGTAAATAACATCTTTTTCCTAAACATATTTTTATGAAAACATTAAGATTTTATAAACGGTTTTTTAAAATCTTAAACTATTAATATAAGTCTAAATAATTTTAACTCGTATATTTTGTGTGGAAGATATTATTTGTACATAAGCCGTTTCATCATGGTTGCACAACTTGCCGTACGAGTGTATTTTTTTATAAGTTTTTGTGAAGTTAATTATATATGTTTATATCATTGTCAACATATATACAATACACGTACACCAGCCAACAAATTGGAATGCAACATATATTGTTTTTTTAACTAAAAAGTCGGTGATGATAAGAATTAACATGTCGTTCCTCGAATTAAATAACTACATTTGATGATTCAACACGTAAACCAATACAAAATTTAAGTATATACTTTGAATATTTCTATATGCATTGGTTGTACTTCAAATGCCTCTTCAAAATATGTTTTGTGTTGTTGGGTTTCATTTTTTATACAAAAGTAAGGGAAAAAAAAAGGATGGGTTGACTTCTTCCACGTCCCGCGGCATAATCCCGTCATATCTATCTGAGTTATGGTTAAGGAATTTGAATTTATTTACAACGACGTTAATTTTTCTAAAAACATGTTAAGTTGTAATTTGTATGAACTTTGAAATCAAAATGGAGATGTCAGAAATAATTATGTTGTTTTTCATACAGGTTTTCAAATGTGATTTATATCGATGAGAAGAAGGCTATCTCCTTCGATTTTAATGGTTGTGTACCCTAACGTGTGGCCTCTTATAGACGTCATGTAATGCATAAGCTTATGCTTGAAGAACTTATTCAGTTGCACATCTTCCACGCCAAAGGCAAGAGATAGATCGCTATGATCACGAATGATAAACCAAACGCACATTACTCGAATGTCTAGATGCATCGAAGTTTATTTTAACATATTCTAAACTAGGATACGTCATTTAATGTTTTTCCTTCTTTGTTTTTGGGGTCTGCATTGTTGTTGAGGGTATTTGAGTCAGCCTCATCTTAATCATGAATTTGCTTTTGAATCAGCATATTTAAATCGTGTGAATTTTTTTTTGTCTAATTGAAAATTATTGGCTGAATTTGCATTTAGGGCCTTTACACTATAGAGTTGAAATTTAGGACTCTACCAATTACAAATTGAGAAATAGGGCTCCTACTTTACTAGACTAATTCATAAATAGGACAAAAAGTTGACAAAAGTGATGACTAATGAGTGATGGCTGATGTGAGTGCTGATTGTGACACTTTTGATTGACATTTGGAGAGAATTTGGGGGCCAAAAAAACGCAGCCCTTTGCCCAGAAAAAATCCGTTTACCCAAAAATCTGCTTACCCAACTAATGTCACAATCATACCCAAAAATAAATTTGTCAAAATACATAAACATACTCGAACACAACATACCCAATAAATCAAATATCAATATAAAACAATATTCATAAATTGGATAATATTTTATATTTATACCCAATTTAAACATCACTTAATACAAAATTCATACCCAATTTAAATTTGTCATACCCAAAATTTTCAAAACTCGATATTGTACACAAACATCAATATCAAATGACATTTGGTCATTACCCAAAAATTCGTTTGACATTTGATCATTATAACACATTTTTGGGTAACCATAAAACATATTCACGATATCAGTTTAAATATAACACATTTTGGGTAACTATAAAACATATCCAACATTATAACACATTTTGGGTAAGTGTTTTGTAAGATATTGATATGTTTGGGTAAGTGGTTTGTTCGTATGGTTGTCAATGTAGTAGATCGAACATGGTAAGTGAATATCCTAATTTTGAGATCGAAATTTTGGGTAATCAAACATAAATCGTCATATAACACAAAAAAATAAATAACACACCTAACATATGAACGATTAAGTGGAGTCTCCCTCACTTTATTTAAAAAACCAAAAAGTATGATTAGTAAACATCCCATCAATATTTAAATGTTGTGCAGTACCATCATTTCAATTATGTCCTATTTTCCTAGGTATAAGCCTAATTTTTATTATTTTTCTCTAGAGACCCACTTTACAAAAGCAATATATAAAGGGTCTCATTTCCCTAATTTATTCAAAATTATTTGATTTCTAGTTAATTAGATGTTACACCATATAACTAATATTTATCTTAGTTTTGTTGGATTACGGTTTTCCTTTATTTCCGTAATGATTTCCATTAATTTGTGGCTTGATGGGTCAAATTGTACACATGAGTTTTTTATTTTGTCGTTTTTTACATTGTGCATTGTGAACGGTCATTTAAAGAAGAAGTGCATTACATACTCACAATGTATTAGGACCGGTACTTTTTATTTTTTCAAGGTTCTATTTTGTTGAAATACCTTGAAGGGATATTTTTTCTATGAAATATTAACGTTTTGACGGTATATCAATATCTCATATCCACGTTTAATCACAATTAATAGCCATTAGCTTGCCATTCATCGGGTCTTGGGCTATTCATCTGAATCATTTGTGTGAAGCAATGAAAATAAACTCTCGTGTATTGCATAGTCATTACAAGCTTGTTACATGTTCTTCCATAACAGAATTCAGTTAGCACATTTATTTAATTATACTTTGTGCCCTATTACTTCATCTAATATCATATGCATCAATGCATCATATCCCCTCCCCC
>BSUD01000004.1:2446080-2487746 GCA_033239045.1 Fagopyrum esculentum | reverse complement strand
CCCCCCCCCCCCCCCCCTCAATTTGGATGAGGGAGAACGAGTCCAAGCTTGCTCAAAAGGAACTTGTGTTGGTGTTCACCTAACGCCTTAGTAAACAAATCAGCAAGTTAAAGAGAGGATGAGACATGAGTTGTAGTGATGAATCCCCTCTGAACTTCATCTCGAACAAAGTGGCAATCAACCCTCGGATATTTGGTTCGTTCGTGGAACCCAAGGGTGTCAACAAGATGTTGAGCGGCCTTGTTGTCGCAATGCAGACGAAAAGGATGATGAAGCCGCAAATGAAGTTCCATAAGTAAACCATCAAGCAATGTAATTTCACTGGTGGTCATAGACATGGCACGATACTCACTTTCAACTAAGGATTTAGAGACTGTCTTTTGTTTCTTGGTTTTCCAGGAGACAAGAGAACGACCAATTAACAAGTAATAGCCATTAATGGATCGACTAGAGAAGGCACACGATCCTCAATCTACATCACTATATGCAATGAGTTGTGAATCAGTTTGAACTGGATAGAATAAAGCAAAGTCCATAGTGCCTCTAAGATAGCGAACATTCAGAAACCGGCTAAGTAAGTCGCATGGACTTACTTGAGTCAAATCACACTCTAACAAGTCTCAAATCGGTTCGTACTCGTGGTAACTCAAACGCCTGTCAAATAAGGCATGTGGATCAAAATCACATCCAGATGTCCAACCTCATGCGAAGGAATTACGGAAAAAGTTCTCTTACGGTAAAAGACCATTTTACCCTTAGTGCCGAAAGTTCTCACAGTTTATTCTCAAACCCTACTAATTTCTTTTAGAATTTGTTTTCCATAAAAGTGTATCTCGGATGTTACCTATAGGTTATAAGTTCAAAACTCGAAACAACTCGAAGAAGGACAACACCCTTCTCTCCGGTTACTAGTTACGCTATTACATATATTATACCGTCGAACATGTTTTTAACCTTTCTCCTCAACCGACCTATATCAACATAATTTTCACACTCCTAACTCTTACTTATATATTAACCCATATATCTATATACACTATCCTTATACTTATAAATATATTCTTATACATAATTTACACATACACCAACTTATACATATAAGTATGTATACTTCAGTATCCTCACTCTAATGTTTAATTTAATATGTATATATATAAATCAGCACTCGCACTCTTTCTCCATCCTCATCCATATATATATATATATATATATATATATATATATATATATATATATATATATATATATATATATATATATATATATATATATATATATATATATATATATATATATATATATATATATATATATATACACTCATACACTAACATAACTCAACACTTCTACCAACAATTATACTTATATACATACACAAACACAAGCTTCTACAAGTAGTGGACTCACTCGGTAATCTCGACTGGCTCAGCAGTGCCGGATCAATCGCCGCACCGTACTCGGAAGAGAGTCCAGCCCTGGTTCGAATCTGCAGGGTGGTTCACAGGGGTGGAGAAGGCTGGTTCTGGTTCGTTCTTCCCGGCGCAGGAGGGTCCTTGTGTTGTGCCGATCGGCACCACTGCAGCACCCACCGGGGTTTGAGCACCGCTGCTATGTGAAGCCAAGGTCAGGTGGCTGCTGATACTCGAGCATAGAGAGGAAGGGAAGAGACGGGCAGGGGAAATGGCTCACCTGGTGTGCAGAATCGTCGACTATTGCGAAGGGACTGCGCTGCGCCAGCAATCGGAACAGAAGAAGTCTCCCTGGTTCGTGTGGGCGAACCTCTACGCTGAAGACTCCCAGATGTCGAATGGTTGCTGCTCCTGCGTTGAAGCCTTCCAGACGTCTCTGCCTTGCCGCAATACAAGAGGGGGGAGCGTCGGTGTCTTGGCGTTGGCCGTTGAAGACGAAGCGGTTCCCGACGCCGATGAAGACCGTCCCTGGTTGCAGTCGCTCGGAAACGCTGGTGGTCGTTGCCGTCACCATCGATCGTGCAGAAGGAGGAAGCGGTAGGTAATGTATGTGGCTGGTCATTAGGTTTAGCCGGTTAAACGTAATTAGGAGAGAATTAGGGTAAAATAGGGGTTTGGGCCGGCAGCTAAATAAAATGGGCCCAGTCCGATGGTCTGCTCAACCCGCTAAATGATGGGTTGCTACGTGAGTCGTAAACGTACGGAATAACTTTTCGAGTTTTAAAAAAAAACTATTCGGTTTACATATTTATCATTTTATGTGAATTAAGATCACATAAGATGATAGAATTTAATATTGTTTTATTTTATTTAAAAAGAATAAAGTTGGCGGATTGAAAATCCATTTTGCTCGGGTATTAAACGGAAAAAAAAAATTTCCGGCTATTACAGGGCAATCAAAGCTCGAACCTTTGGTTCCAACACGTCAAGACTCAACTCCAAAGAGCCTGAGAACAACGAAAGTTCAACAACGGAACACTCCAAAAGAATCAAGACTCATGCTTGATCCTTGGAGATGAAGAAAAGAAAGGAACACAAGGGAGAAACCAAAACAGAAGGAGAAGACATGCAGCACTATAAGAACGTGAGGAAGAATCAGGAAGGAATGAACTTACACGTTCAGCCAAGTTGCAAGAAGCAAAGAAAGGTTGCAGCTCTCTAGGGTTTGAAGACGATAGCAAGGAACGGGAAAAAGGAGAGAAGGAAGAGAATATATAGGGAGGACTGGAACGCTAGACGGAAAAGGCGTCTAGGGTTAGAAGGAAAACAAGGAAACCGGCCCATAAAATAGAATATCGGATATTCTATCTATGGAAGAAAGATAAAACGACGTAAATAGATCGGCGCGATCTGTCGCAAAAACCGCAGGGGCGGCTGGTCGCGGGAGCGGCCCTCTTCACCGCAGGGGCGGTGAAGGTAAAAACCTAAGATCTTACAATGCAAATATATAATGTTATCGTATATGAATATGGAAAAAAAATTCCAATCGGTTGAATATGATCATATAATAAGAATATTACAAAAATATGAATATTTTCAACTTCATGATTTTATGTGTTACCGTTTTTATTAAAATTAAAATTAAAATAGATCTATAAAAATATATGATCTTAGTTAGGTGTAAATAGATGTATGTAGTCTGGTAACATGAATGCAAGAATAATGAGGTAAATTTTACCTTTTGAGTTCTAAATAATATAATTTTCAAAACATATCTATGAAGTCAGCATGCGGATCAACAAAAATCAAATTGTTTAGATATGTATAACAATTGAAAGACACGACGATAAGATCAAATTATCTAGATAACTAGTGTATAGCCCGCACCTTGTGCGGGTATTTTTATAATATTAGTTGTATGAACTTAAGATATATTTATGAAATTTTATAATAATGATTCGGATTTGATTATTTTCAAAACGAAAAAATAGTAACAAATAAAGAACTTCTTATTATTCTACCCTTCATAAATTTAATCCTTGTACAATACAATGCACAAATTTTTTTAAAAAAATTACAATGCACAACTCTGTTATAGACTAATGACTAAATTACTTTAAAATATTGTAATTATCTAAATGGAACCCGAAATATAATCTTCAATATCCGTTATTAACCTCTATTTATACAAGTTCTCAAACCATCACTTTTAGTAGGTCAACGACTCATATAACGGATATTAATTGATGAATAAAAATTATACTTAAAATTAGCCAAAAATCGCTGAAAATACTTAGCGACCCACAAAACAGTATGTCAACGACCCACAAAACAGTCACTTAACGACTCACAAAATAGTGACTTAACGATCGACAAAACAGTAGGCCAACGACCGACAAAACTGTAGGCCAACGACCGACAAAACAGTAGGCCAAAGACCCACAAAATAGTAGGTCAACGACCCACATTACAGTAGGTCAACGACCCACATTACAGTAGGTCAACGACCCACAAAACAGTAGGCCAGTGACCCACAAAACAGCAGGCCAACGACTCACAAAATAGATATTAATCCGTTATGAATAAAAATTATACTCAACTTAGGTAAAAGGCCAAGAAATGTGTGATTTGTTTAATCTTCAAACCCTCTATTTATACAAGTTATCAAAAGAAATACGTAAACCAAATTATTTTTAAAATATTTAGGAGATCTTGTTCGTTAATTTTACAAAAAATTTTTATTTATTTTTGGATTAATAAAAAAGATTTTTATGGTTTAATAAGTTAATTAAAAAATATTTAACACTACAAAATTTGTGAGAATGACACGTCAACTTTAGTGTCTTCTGTTTTAGTATAGTATATAGAATATAGATATAGATTTGTAAATTAAAAAACAATTTATAGATGACGATAAAAAATTATATAATATAAAATTAAACAAAATCTCAAACAATAACGGATAAATTAATTTTTTTAATTTAAACAATTATAAACGCTTTTCAAGTTCTCAAAGCATCAACCTTACTTGATAATCGACATGGGATAACAAATTGGCTGAAAACAGTAAGTAAACGACCCATAAAAAAGTAGGGCAAAAACCCCTAAAATATATATTAATCCGTTATGAATAAAAATTATAGCTTAACTTAACTAAAAGACCACAAAATGTATCATTTGTTTAATCTTCAATATCCGTTATTAACCTCTATTTATACAAGTTCTCAAACTGAAAATACTTAGCGACCCACAACAGTAGGTCAACGACCCACAAAATAGTGGCTTAACGACCCACAAAACAATAGGTCAACGACCCCCAATATAGTAGGTCAACGACCCACAAAACAGTATGCCAACGACCCACATTACAGTAGGTCAACGACCACAAAACAGTAGGTCAACGACCCACAAAATAGTAGGTCACAACGACCCACAAAACAGTAGGTCAATGACCCACATTACAGTAGGTCAACGACCCACAGCAGGCCAACGACTCACAAAATGTATATTAATTCGTTATGAATAAAAATTATACTTACTTAGCCAAAAGGCCAAGAAATGTGTGATTTGTTTAATCTTCAAACCCTTTATTTATACAAGTTCTCAAACTATTATACTTACTTATTTATAATCGAGGTGGAATAGGAAATTCCGTAAAATTTTTTAACGTAAATAGATTGAGCTTATAATACTTCAAAAATAAATTAAGAAAAAAATAAAAATCTTCCCAATAAATAAATTACTTAAATTTCGACAGCTTAAAAATAAAAGAAATACGTAAACAAAATTATTTTAAAAATATTTAGGAGATCTTGTTAGTTAATTTTACAAAATTTAGTTTTATTTTTGGATTAACAATAAAGATTTATGGTTTAATAAGTTAATTAAAAAATGATTTAACCCTACAAAATTTGTGAGAATGACACATTAGCATCAATGTAGTCTAATTTATTATTATATATAAATATATAAATATAAATATAGAAGATTTTCTGGCTTAAAAAATAAAGATTTATTGGCCTATAAAATCTTAGAGAATCTCCACACAAAAAAATGTTATGTACAATTAAATAGCATTATGTTAGTTTAGTAAAAAAAAGATTTTTTCTGGCTTAAAAAATAAATATTTATTGGCAAAAAAAAATTGTGGGTGCTACATTTGATTGTTGATTTCACAGCGTGTCACATTATCAAATCATGCACTCTCTTTTAGTATTTATAATAGATAATAGATAATAGATGTAATCGATTTTTTGGTAAATAAACAATTCATCAATAAAACCTTGAAAATGCAATATAAATCAAATTTGTATTTCGAAATCAAGCACAAAGTTCGCTTTTTTTAAAATAAACAAATTCAGTGTATGTAGTTTAAATTCGTCAAAGATAACTATTCATTGTTAAAACCTTAAAAATGTTGTATAGAATATGATTATCAAATAACCGAATAGATTTTTTTTTAAAGGTTATAAGTAGCTTCTGGGTCGATCGGCTTTGCCTAAGCATGTCGGGGGGTCGGACCCTCCGGGTCCCGGGTCCGGTAAGGGTGACCCGGACCCTGACCCGCCATATTGGCCAACCCGCCGGGTAACAGGTCCGGCGGGTTGGCGTATTTTGTTAAACCCGATTTATTTTTGAAAAAAAAAAGATCCACGGGTCGGAAACCTGACTGTTGGCGGGTCGACCCGCCAATGGGTAAGGTTCACCTTGACCCTTACCCGCACTTGTAACCCGGCGAAATTTGGGACGGGTATAAGTCGTGGGCCGATTTGGGGATACCCTCCCAATACGAATTTTTTCATACATGTCTCCAGGATCCTAACACTTAAAGGAGTCTAACACCACAACCACTGGACCAATTGAGTATTGGTGAATAGATTGTATTTTAAATTATCAAAACTGTCTATATAATTTAAATTATTCGATAAAACTTTTAAAAAAAAAATACATCTATCTCTTATAGTGATATCATATCATCAATGAACATAAGATTGTTAATTTATTTTAAAAATTCTTTTAAAATTCCATAAATTCCATGATTTTGTTTATGTTTAACAAAATTATTTTTTAAAAAAATCAGTTATTAAAATTTTCTATAACATATCAGTAATCAAGATTTTATTGTTAATTTATTTTAAAAATTCTTTTGAAAATTCCGTTGAGATATCGATACCTCGTTAGTCTGTTTTAATTTTTTTCCTTTAATAAAAAGAATTTATTGTTTTAATTATAATTTAAAATAAATAATTTAATCCCAAAAAAATTATGGTCGTTTGTTTGTTTTAGTAAGATATGTAAGAAGATAGATATATAGATTAAAATATATAGATATAGAATATAGATTTAAATATCTGATCTTGTATATATCTTTACTTTTTTCTTCAATAAAATATGCAATTATCCTAATCTATCAACTTTCTCCCCTACTATAAGTATAGATTAAGATTATGAACAGAATTTGCATCATCCTCAAAAAAAACTCAGAAATAATCCTCCAAAACAAAGCATGGCAGAAGTAAAGAGCTGGGAGTACTTGCCGGAAGAATTGAAAGATGATATTCTTGTTCGTTTACCTCTCAAATCTCTAATGAGATTCAAATCAGTCTGTAAATCATTGCAATCTCAAATCAAGTCCCGTTCTTTCGTCGACTTTCACAGAAGCCGTCATCCGACCACCGCCTGTAACCAAAGCGTCGTTCATTCTACCATCGCGAATCTTCCGGTCGAGATGAGGGAACTCAAAAAATCTCCCATGGATAAATGGACGGTCGTCGTACGCACGATGGGCCCTATAAACAACAGCATCTACTGTGTTGTTAGCAGTCTTGAATCCAATGGTAGTGTTTTGATTCCCGCCGGAAAAATCGCCATCGGTAATCCATATACTCATAACTACAAGTTTACTAATCTCACTTGTGAGTCAGAGTTCGATAACTATCGAATGTCTATGTTAGCCACTAAGGAATGTCGAGTTCACTACGGTTTTGGTTTCTCCGACGGATATAAAGTCGTCGTCGTCATTAGTTGGGGCCGACGCTTTTCATCGTTTCTGAGCTTTGTGTATACTGCACGCAATACTACATGGAGAAAAATCGTCGATTACTCGTGCAGCGAGTCATGCCCTAACAGGTATCCTGAAATTACACCGGCTTTTGAGTCATGCGCTAACGGGTTTTATAGAGGGCGTTGGCATTGGATGGCTGTTAAAAACGGTTATTCGTATCATCCTGAAAACTCGGTTTTGGCGTTTGATTTCCGTAACGACACTTTTAAGTCGTTTGGTGCACCATATTACTGGTTCAGTAACGAAATGGCGATGACGCATGCCAGAGGTGCCGGCGTTTTTGTGTTGAATGATCATCTTGCTGCAATTTACACGTCTTCTCCGAATATGTTTATTGATGTTTGGATGATGATGGATTATGAGAATCAAGAATCCTGGACAAAGATTCACTCTATTTTTTCTCTATACTTCGGGCCCTTCTCGAGACTTAGAGGGTTGTTATGGGAAGCTCGAACGGATGAGGATGAGGACGAGGACGATAATGGCGGGAGTTATGTTGTCAAAAATATTTGTTTTACAGATGAAGGTCATAAGTTGTTCTATTATGATGATAGGTGTTCTATAGAGATGAATGACCTTCCCCATTCGAAATATGTGTTTTGGAATACGGCTGGAATTTCGAGTTACATGACAACTATCGAGCCTGTCTAACATAAACGAGTTTTTTTTTTTTTTTTGGTGGAAAACTAACATAAACGAGTTAATGAATACATTACTGTAATTTATTTGTTAAGTTTTAGGTTCTGAAATGCAACTTCTTTTGTTATGGATCATAATATTGGCATCCTATATTTACTTGTGTTTACGGTTTTGAGTTATGATTTTATATATTGTACCATTTTACTTCTTCGCCAAGGACCCATGGCCAAGGGACAGTATCAGGTAGACGGTTTCTATGGGACATAGGCCTCCAAAAGGTAACGGAGGCGTGCAAAGGTTTTCTCGGGCCGGACGGAGATTGACCCTCAAAGGCAAAAGGGAGCTTGGCTGCAAGACCCACCCGTCGAGCAGAGACGAAAGGCAGCCCTAGTGGTCCGACGGCGTCAGGTTGAAGGGTAGTTGCTCAACGGATAAAAGTTCACTCAACCGAAACCCGAAACCCGAAAATCGAAACAGAAACCGAACCGAAACCGAACCAAAACGAACCGAAAACAGAACCGAAAATATGAATATGAGAATTTATGACCGTGTAATTTTATGGTTTGGTGGTGAACCTGGGAATCGAATTGTGAATTTGTGACGTGAACGAAAGTATGAAAATGTGTTTTATAGGTTTTCGGTTTTAAACCGATGCTCATATCCATAATTCGGAATTAGTTTTGATTTTAATTAAAGATCAAATATCTCTATTACTAATGTCCGAATTTCTCTACTAGCACACAACACTTTCAACAATAGCTTCCATTCGACAACTCAACAATCGCGATTTTAACCCCGTAAAAAAACTTGGACGTTGTTTTCTGTCCCCACCGACAAACCCTAACTTTGTCGAAATTTGTCTTCCCATACACGGTCATTGTTTTATGTCAGGCTCTCCTACAGTGTCGTTGTTTTTATATTAATTTATGTAATGTTTGATAGTTTTTGTCGTAAAATTTTGAAATTTTGAAAAAAGTTAAATTTAAAAAATAAAATTGAACATTTAAAAAATATCTTATTTAAAGTTATTCATAAAGTATAATAATTAGTTTATATTTATTTAGTATAAGACTTGACCATGTAGGCATAACACCTGGGATTGTAATATTTTTAATATTTCAGCTAGTGTGTAATTTTTTATTAATGTAATATTTGATAACGTTTGCAGATGAGTATCATCTACTCATATATTATTTTATTTTGTATTGTTGACTATTTAATTTACTAAATCTTATTAGTGCAATGTCATTTGTATTATAATTTATGTAAAAAAAATAGTTGTGTAGTGAGATTTTAAAATTTTATGAGTTTGAAAATTGGAAATTATCTCATTTAAGATTTAATATTAAATCACGATATTTATTTCAGTAATTATTGGACAATTTTGATAGCTAGGCTTTTTTGAAAAACTAGAGTAGTAATTAGACTTTTTACTGTTTCAATTAAGTAAATATACCCCAGCCTTTTGTATTTATTTTCAAACTCTACCCTCTCTCCTTTCAACGAGTACATTTACTAAACACAAAACTAGAAAAAGTCTAGTAAACCAAATTGTCCCGTTTTTGTTTGCTATTTCGGTAATTATTTTTAAGTTTTTGCTATTCGGGTAAAAAGAAAAAACCTTATTTACCCTTGCTTTCATTTTCCCACAATCTCTCCCTGACCCTTTCTTCTCTTCCACGCTGTTCTTTCCCTCTCATTTTTTCACACTTCTGCGGTGGATATGGTCACCGGAGGTGCTCTCCGGCCAACCACTAGCCGTCATTCGGAACTGTAACGCCTACAATAGTACGCTTCCACCTTCCCCGTCGCCGGAAGCCGTGCGTTCCGCCAGGAATCTCCCACCGGTGTCGCAGCTGCTCCTCTCGCAGCTTTGTCCCGCCCTGTTGCTGCCGGTAACTACCTCTGCAGCCTCCTGTTTCCTGTCGCCTGCGAACTCCTACTGTCCAGATGGTCGGATGTTCCTCTCCCATCTCCTACTGTGTTGATTTGAGTGAGTATTAGTGAGATTTCAAATTCTATCCGTAAGATTTGGCGTTTTATGAAATTGGAAATATGACTAATTGTGTGATTATAGGTTATTGTCGATATAATTGAAATCCAACCAATAGTTTTTGGCTAAATTTTGAGGTTTAATAAATTAAGTAATAATGATGGTTTTCATGTAGATTGTTTCCATAAATTGGTCGATGAGTATTGTTGAACTTGAATGTTGGAAATTTAGAGATTGATGAGTTCTAATTAATCTTCGATTTCGATTCAGTATAACTTCATTGTGACTTCCTAAATTGCCTTATTTATTTTTCCCCAAGAGATTCAAAGAAGCCAAACACATTTTGCTTGAAAACACTCATGATGAACTCAATCAATGGAGGAGCCACAAAGCTGGAGCTGTTTGAAGTTGGTCCATGTCAAAATGCCTATCAGCTGGGTTATCAAATCGGCCACCGATTCTCGTCCCTCATACGAAGCAGGCTCGCATCAGACTTAATCTTGCAAAACCAGCTCCGCCCTTTTGCCATGAGCCAGCCGGGTCAGCAACTCACTGAAACACTCAGTAGAACCAACAGGGACAAGTTTCCGGCGTACTGGGATGAGCTTATGGGGACTGCAGAGGGCAGTGACGTCCCCGTCCTTGATGTATTCATGTCATTCTCCTTGTTAACATGTAACAATCAAGTTCAGGAACTTAAGAGGAGATTGATATCTGATGTCTGTATGTGCTTTTTTGCAGATATTATTGATCAACTTCAGAAAAGAAATCCTGCCATTCATTCCTAAAAAGGAAGAGAGTACTCTTCATGAGGGTATGGCTGATGATTGTTCTGACATCATGGTGGTAAGCAACAACATGGCCATTGTAGCACATAATGAGGATGCAAATGTTGCGCTTCTCGGTCATACGTAAGCTTACACCATATTCACTGTGATTTGTTTATGATAGGCTGCAAGTAACATAGAAGGAAAACTGACTGTATTCATATCCTGAGCAGCTATCTGATCAGAGTCAATATTTGTGATGGCCAATCTTTCTTAGCATATACATATGCAGGGGAGCTGCCAAGCTGTGCATTTGGCTTCAATAGCCATGGACTGGTAATGTCAATAGACAGTAAAGGGAAATCAAACAGAAAATATAAGATAATTTTGTAAAGGCTCTTACTTAGAGTTTTGCTTTTGAAGGCTTTTACTCTGGATTCAGTGCCACCTTGTACAGAAGAGATCAGAGCCGGAGGCATTGCCCGTAACTTCATTTCTAGAGGTCTGCTTGACGCGAAAAGCATTGATGATGCCTTAAGGGTAATAGGCAATATAAGATATAGTATCACATACCATGTAAATTTTTTAAGGTAGATTTTTGCTTGTGCAGATGATTAATTCACTAGAAGTGTCAGTTGGACACAGCTACAACCTGATTGATGTACCAGGACGCAGAATCTTCAATGTTGAAACCGCTTCTAGGGGCCGGATTTCAGTTCAGCAAGTAGAAAAAGAGCCGTTCTTCCATGCTAACATGTATCTTCACCTTGGTATTCATCAGGTAAATATGTTGGAGCTAAAACATCTTGTTCAAGTATGAAGCAAAGTGATCATGATGGGTTTGTTTGTGTTTTGGGTGATGAAGGTAGAAGATGAGAGCTCAAGAAGCAGGCACAGCAAATCAGCTTTAGTCATGAAACAATCAAAAAATGATTTCCTATCACTTTTAGGGAACACAGACAACAAAGAATACCCTATCTACATGGAAGGTATTAACCGTAACTCTATGATTGCTTCCGTTGATCAAAACGGAAATAAGTAAAGTCTCTTGCTTTCCAGGGCCGACGCTGTACACCTTGTGCACGGCTGTCTTTGATCTAGACGCACGGACACTATCCATTATTGAGGGAAACCCAAAGGAGCAGAAGGTGGTATATCTATTTCATATGATGTCGCAGCAGCTCAAGACCTGAACATAAATATATTTGGTTCACAGTGTTGCTTATGTTTTAGCATCAACTTGTTCTTCATGTTAGACTCAACATTATTCCATGTTTCTCCTCTTCTTGTGTTCGTACTCGGTGCATCTCTTGCTGCAATTTACGTTTTGGATTTGCGGGTTTAAAATTTTGGATGATGATGATGATGGATTTTACGGGAATGATGAATCGTGGACCAAGATTCATAAATATTCGGCTGAAGTCAAAAAGCTATGGGTTGAAGATAATCAGCTGGTTATCTCTCATGGTGATAATATGTGTACATGACAATATCAATGGCATCTATGTTACTACTTGTTGGAATGTCCGTCCTGGAATTACAAGTGCCGTGTAAACTCTCGGGACTACCTAACAAAACAGATTTCGTGTGGACATGCTAATGAAATCAACCGTCATCGTTGAGAAGACTACGAGTCCGATAATGGATAAGAATCCAAGAAAAAATGGTATTGATGGAATGTCTCAAGTTGAAGATAGTAACCCTAGCGGGCCTATCACACAAGCTCCTAAGTTTATTTACTGGATTTGTCATTCTTCAATGGAAGGGCTTTGGAATAAACCTGAGCACTGCCGTGAGTCTCCAAGTTCTATTTGCTGCTAAAGCGGCAGAAAATAAGATCGCAACAGATTATGGAAACTTGAGCTGCTTCTCGAGAAATCAACAATGTTTTAAGCCTCCATGCCGCAACATTAGTTGCTAGGGGAAGTGATTCATTACCAACGGCTCTCTCGGCACCAATGTGATGCGCATCAGGAAAGCCAATCAATGGCAGAAGCAACTCAATGTGCAGGTATTACTACATTCCTATTTAACAAAGACTTCACTAAATGTAGCATGAAGTTTTGGGAAGTAGAAGGGAGACAATCGATGCGTTCGTGCTCGTGTCTTAAACCAATTCCTATTTGACCAGTTAAATGTCTTAAAGAGTAACTATGTTCCTTGTATCTAAAATTTATACCATTCATGATGAAACCTAATCTTTTGTTTCATTCCCACTATGGAACTGGATTGTTTCTAAAAGTTCAAGGCTTTTGATGCTATGCAGATCAAAATCAGAAATTTCACTACCAATTGAGTGGACTGACTCACAATGAAAAAACAAACATGTCGTATAAGAAGCATGTATGTTCCACAAAGTATGACGCATATGAACAATATTTCTACTTAGTATTTTTTGCAAAGTGCGTCCACATGTGAGACATGGGTATTACACTAAACAACTTTGAAATTCTATCAGCACATGAGGCAACAAGTATGGCTGCCATTAATTTTAGGTGTTCTAAACAGCAACTCCCTAGAGAAGGCAATTGAGCTCAACTAGTTAGCTAAGAGTACAAATTCAGCATTATCTATAGGATAGACATTGTCCTGGCTACTAAACAAGCAAATTAAACAAATATGGGTCCACGTGACTCGGTGTTAATAATCATAGGATATCACGTGGGACAACAAAAACAGACATAGCTCAACATTGCTAGAATCATGATATGCAAAATCCAATGTGCCATTGATGAAATAAGATAATAACTAAAGAACGAAACAAAATTAGAGTGGCAGGAAAGCTTAATACACCAATTAACCATTCAAAACAAGTTTTCCATTACTGTAAATTCAGTGACACCAATGCACTTAAATACTCAGCCATAGATAACTGAGTCCCAATGATGTTATATAGAAATCCACATCCTTAATGCAATTTAGAACCAAGTATTCACACTTATGATCAGTCTAGAAGGGCCACGCAACCACATCAACATTCTCTAATGTTAATGGATACGAGATAAATAGTAGGTCTGATTAAAAGAAGCTGAACAGTGTATTCTAACCTAATAAACAATCTGCATCAGCTAGATAAGAGAAGGGTATTGCTTTGCCTGCTGCCTCACCCTGCGTTTATACTCATCTTTATCCTGCTATACAACAATCAAACAGTTCACATTAATTAAGCACATTTATTAACGAATAGAGCAGAACTATGAATAAATCATGACTAGATTTAATACCTGAATGAATAGATGGTACCCATCGGTCTGTGCTGGGTCATTAGGATTGGGCTCGTCAAGCAAATCTTGTATTCCAGTTAGGATTTGCCTCACAGTAATAGCCGGCCTCCATCCCTATAAGAAAGAATGGTATATTCGTGATGTAAAGATATGATCAATGGCACCTACATCCATTAGGTGAAAGAAATAAGTATGGATACTCACACTATCCTCGTTAAGGATTGAAAGGCAGACAGTGCCCGAAGGATACACATTTGGGTGAAAGAACCCATTAGGAAACTTGCACTTAGGTGGTTTGCTAGGGTAGTCTTCACTGAAATGGAGTGTCACGGGGTAATGGCCACCTTCCCAATCAGTCTTCAGCATACATAAATGTAAATATAAATAATAAGTACAGTACTGAAGCCTTTATGACATGAACAAGCTTTAAAAAGAAAGCTTGTGCAACTTCACCGAAAACGTAATTACAAAGTTTACATTGATATGAATATCTTGCCAAAAAAGGAATGTAAAGCCATTACAGGCAACGCAATATCTCTCCGGTCAGAAAATTCAAAGGGATGGTCAATAAATACAACTGTTCCACAAAAGTGAGCAAAGAACATGGCTGAGTTGATCGACTGTAATTTAGAAACAAAATAGTTGAATTGCATAGATAAAGTTCCTGCATCCTCAATGGCAAGCTAATTAGCATTGACCATCAAAAGGGTCAAACAAATACACTGGAGCCTTCATCCTTGTACCCTAAACCAGTAAACCATCCCAATTTTCTGGTTAGATGGTTGTCGATGAGCAGCATACATCTTTTCACAACCTTGTCTAGCCAATACCACATATTAGCAAGACCATGCCTAGATTGTTTGACTGTGTGAGACAAATCCAAAGATGCAGTGTTCAAGGAAAACATGGCAAAGAGAAACTATACTATATAAATAAGATCGTGAATTTATATAAGTACTGGACAAATTAATCAAAGGCAAATCGAATAAGATCACTAATTTATAAGTATAGACATTGAAAATTTGGGTTTTAGTTATGAATCAAAGACAATTTACTCTTATTGACATCCTTTTAACTATCCATACAGTCTCCAACACTACAATAAGCCATGAGTGCTATGAATTTCAACATTTTAAAAGTGGAGCAAATAACGAAGATCAAAATTCAGTGGACAACTAAATAAACCAAAACCGAATTTTGAATACTAAAGCAAACAGGAAAGAGTAAAGCAGATGCAGAATTAGGGTTTAGATCAAGTAAGGGGAAGTAAGAGCAAACAATACCCCAGCTTTGCCAGGAATGGAGCAATGCCAAGCCATGAGATTAACGGATCCATCCTGCGCAGTCTCTGGTCTTGCGACGAAACCCTAATTTAAACCAAAATTCAAAGAAACGAATCGTGAGAAATCAAAATTGAATGGAAGTAAAAGATGAAAGGAAGGAGAGGATGAAGGACAAACATGGGGATGATTCCTGCGCCATGCTTTACGCTCTTCGGTTAATCTTCCTCGCGCTATTCCCCCAGACATCGTCTTCCTCTTCTCTCTGTCAAGGTCTTCAGCTTTAGCCTTGCAGCGCTTTGTTTGGTCGGTGTTTTTGAGAAGTGAGGACTTCAACGCTGTTTTATACTTGTTTTCCCTAAAATTGGGCCTGGTTCAACGACACAATTCACACTTCGGGCCCAAATCACCTGATCCACCCGTGTTATACGAGCCGATCGAGCCGAGCATTGACATGCTATATCGAGTTCAAAATATTATATGAGCTTTAAAATGTGTTCATGTTCGGCTCGTTTAGAATAAACGAACGAACACGAGCTTTTGAATCTCTAAAACTACTGTTACCAGATATATGCCGCAATAACGAATTATTTGTCGAAAAGTAGTAGTTTTCGGAGGCGATTTCAGACAAGTGTTACCGATTGTTCTGCGTGAAGGACAAATGGAGGCTATAATATGCAGCATAGTAACTTCAGCACTCTAGTACGTTATCACAACGTTTAAGCTGACTGAAATATACGCACAAAATAAGATAATATATTCGTAGGTTTATTACTACAACTACGGTGTGGAAGAACAAGCAAAAATAGAAATCCCAACAACAATGTTTTCCAAAAAAAGATAATACGAATACTTTCTTGGCTCAAATTAGATACCATAATTAGGTACTTAAAAAATAAATCACGACATCTATACATATAGTAATTCTAATGCCGAAAAATTAAGACATTGATCATATTAATTATGTTTTAATTAAACAATTCACATGTCTTGAAAAATTGTACATCAGCTATAATAGTATACTAGATGATAACCATAACATTTACTCGTGGATAGAATTTCTAAATATTTTATGTCTTCTAGGCATAAGCCCACACAACCTCGTATTGAAACAAAATTGTCAATATTGATCTACCAAATGGACTCTACAATGGAACAATATTGTTGTTCAAACCTTTCACCAAAATTTACATCACTGTGAAATAACAATAGGTTATTAGTTACTACAAAGGAAAACAAACATGTATCCCAAGAATACCATTAAGACCCTCAAATACTAAATTTTCATTATCATTTAAAAGAAAATAATTTCCATTAAAACTATGCTTTGCAAAGACAATAAACAAAGCGCAAAGACAAACACTCGAACAAGTATGCATGTACTTGCGCGAACCATGCTTCGCACATAGACAATCATATGTTGCAATTTCAAGAGCAAAGCGTAAACAAAACCTACACATTTTTACGAAGGAGGAAGAACTAACCGATATTGTGGACTATATTTATGTTAAGAAACACAATATCCTTTCAGCTCTTACAAAAAGCATATATTCTACCACCAACTACACCCAATAACTTTTTTTTTCTATCGCTTCCTATCAAAATAACATTATTCAGTAGTACACTCGCAATTAATTTTTTAAAACAACCTCATGCATGCACGAAAACACATGGGCACAAACATCAACAACTATACAACACCAAACCGCATGACTGGCAACGAACACAAGAATACACTACGAAGCATGCAACAATAGATTGCACCTTGTACTATGGCGTAGACACAAATCTATCCCGGACGCTCTAGCCATTGTTAAATATTACTATGTCAACTTCCGCCAAATAAATATCAGCCGCCTACATAAAATTTCCTATCACTAAGAATAAGATAGACTATTACTAGTGTTCAATCACAGATTTTCTGTTACCACCTATATGTAGTGTAAATTTCCCGTAGCAAAAAATAACGCATCTTGATGGCTCAAACGAAACTCGTGATGACTAAGCATTGATACAGTAAAAAAAAACGCAACAAAAGCCGATGTTCTCTAGCCGCTTGCAACCACGTAAACCTCAGACTTACCGCACCCGACACGCATATTGCGCACGTGCACCGCGGCTACTATTTACTAGTTTACTAGACACATAAGTCAAAAAGTGCCAAAACAATAGAACATACCAATATTCAATTTTCACTATGACAAAAATAGTAATTTAAAAATGATTATTCTTGTATATTGGCAAAGAAAATATAGCAGTTAGTTTTGATTTAACAAAAGTTAAATAATATGACTTTTTTTTTGGTACTAAGGACGGGAAAGCGTGCTCTCACCCATATTATTAGTAAATTAAAAAGTAGCTAACATCTAACAAGCCTTTGGTTCGCTACGCCTCGGACATCGTTTTTCAGCAAAGGAATAACAGAGCTTGGTGCATGATTTAACATAAAATAACCTAGGGGAAAAGCATGAGTTAAAGAAGCAAGATGATCCGCTACCATATTAGCCTCACGATAAATGTGACGGAACCGGACAATCCAGTCCCTACGGACGAAGTCTTGGCACTGTGATACCAGACTGGATAGGGGATGAGACATCGAGACGTTGTTACTAACGAGTCTAACGACAAGATCCGAGTCGACCTCCACCTCCACACAACGATACCCCCTCTCCCAGGCAAGGTAGAGGCTAGCAATAAGTCCCCATAGCTCCGCTGCCGGAACCGTACATTCGCCGATATTCATCACAAATCCTGTCATCCATTGGCCGTGTGAATCGCGAAGCGCGCCACCCGTAGCAGCGCAACCAATGTTGGATCGAACAGACTCATCGGTGTTTATCTTAATTCAATCTGCCGCTGGAGCTTCCCACCGCACCTCCAACAATCTTTTAGGACAAAGGGATAACTTGCTTGCCGATAGTTTCGTGTGTGCCGCTGCAACATCCTTCGTATAATCCACAATGCTAACAGCGAGGTTCGGTGGATGAGGAATGCGTCTGAAAACAGCATCATTTCTCCACTTCCATAGCTTCCACAAAGCAATTGCGAAGCAGGAGGCCCAAGGGACATTCCGCTCTATCAAATCTGGCCTTGACAGATTTTGAAGCAACCACAACTTGAACTCTGAATTATAAAAATACCCCACATCCTCTATAGACAATAAACTGCACCAAAGAGAAGAGATAGAAGGACAATCTCTGAATAGGTGTAATAGAGATTCCTCAATGTTAGTACACAAAGGGCAGTTAGGGTTCGAGGCAAAATGACGCCGGAAACGTTCGGCGTTGGTCATCAACCTACCCTTCGCAACTAGCCACATAAAGCATCGCACACGCTCAGGAACTTTGAGCTTCCAAATAACCTGAAACAGATTACCCCAAGGCTCAGGTTCCAGATTCCGAGTGATCAGAGCACGATGAGCCGAAGACGAAGAAAACAATCCATCTGAGGACAGACTCCACGCCACCGAATCCTGAACATCATCAGACTCATGGAGCAACACCGAAGCAATTTTAAGCAGTTTACTAGGGGGAAGGAAAGGAGAAATACCAGACCAGTCCCAACCCGATCCGTTAACCCAGTAATTGGAGACGGTTGCTTCCATAGCATCAACCGGTAAGGCCTGCAGAAGGGAGTCCGATAGAGGTAGATCATCACACCAATTATCCAGCCAAAACCTTGCCCCTCTACCATTAGCAGTAACCCATTTCATTCCAAGCTTCAGAATATTACATTTAGCCCAAACAATACCTTTCATAACGTGAGAGCCCTTATCGAGTCGCTGACAATCCATAAAAGAGCGAAGGTCACCCAATCTGTATTTAGAAGCTAGGAGATTAGCCCAAGGCTCAGTAGGGGAATGCAGGAACCGCCAGGCAAGCTTACCGAGAGCCACAACATTAGCATCCGCACAAGGCCGAATACCCAGCCCCCCAGACTCAAGGGGCAAACAGACTTTCCTCCAAGCCACGAGATGTATAGACTTACGTAGCTCGGATCCATTCCAGAGAAAAGATCGGCATAAGCGATCCAAATCCTCACAAATCTTAACAGGAAGTTTTACGACACGCATAATATAAGTCGGGAAAGAACACAATACCGACTTAACCAGGGTGAGCCTACCGGCAAAGCTGAGAAGACGCCCTTTCCAGGAGGAGAGCCGAGCTCTGGTTCTCTCAATCAGGAATTGAAAATCTTCATTCTTCATCCTCGAATGAAGAATCGGAAAGCCAAGATACTTACCGAAATCAGTCACAATGGGGAATCCCATACAATTTTGAATATCCTCCCTGAGTAAGCTCGTCACATTGGGAGACACCATAATTTGAGATTTCTGAATATTAATTTTGAGTCTCGATGCCATGCAAAACTGATCAAGACAGTCACGTAAAACCTTAGCATTCTCAATAGATGCTTCTGCAAAGAGGACGATATCATCTGCAAAAAAAACGTGAGAAATCGAGGGGCAACCACGCTTGATAGCCACAGGAACCCATGCGCCCGAATCCACCAGTCCTGTAATAGCATGACCAAGTCTCTCGAGTGAAAGGACGAAGAGATATGGGGAAAGCGGATCTCCCTGCTGAACACCTCTAGTAAGGGTGAAGCAATCCGATAACTCCTCATTCCAAAGAACGGCCATCGATTGAGACCTAATACAACCGGAAATCCATCTACACCACGACTCTGGCAAGCCAATCTGCCTACATGTATCCTCGACAAAAGCCCACGACAATCTATCATAGGCTTTATCAAGATCAATCTTAACTGACATCCATCTCTTACCGGTTTTTTTCCGAACCAGTGAATGTATAGCTTCTTGAACAAGGATCACATTATCTTCTATCATTCTGCCCGGAATGAAACTACTTTGAAACGGGCTAACAAGATCCCCCATCACCGGCTGTAAACGAGTAACCATTAGTTTAGAAGTGAGTTTGTAACTTACATTACATAAACCAATAGGCCTAAATTTAGACATGTGATCCGGCTTGTTGAGTTTGGGAATAAGCGAGATAATTGTATCGTTAATACCCACAACCATCACTCCAGACTCAAAAAACTCGTTGATGAACCTTAGGACATTAGGAGCCACCGCAGTCCAAGACTTTTGATAGAATATAGCACTAAACCCGTCCGAGCCTGGAGCTTTGAGGGGCCCCATAGAGAAAAGACATTGCTTGATTTCCTGTTCAGTAAAAGGCAAACACATTCTATTAAAATCAATGTGGGCACCAATGGGAAAATTCGCAACAAACGTACTGTGGAGACCATTCACACTCAACGCATCAGACGGCGGAGCAAAGAGATTTTGAAAATATTCCAGCGCATTCTTACAAAGGAGAGTCTGATCCGAAATCCAAACACCCGCATCGTTCTTAATAGCATCCACTCGATTATATCTACGCCGAATAATCGTACTCATATGAAAATAAGTAGTGTTACGATCACCTTCCGGTATGAACTTATCCCTTGACTTCTGTAGCCACATAATTTCCTTTTGATCGAGGACCTCCTCCAACTCAGACTAGATAGTAGCATGTAGCTCGATGAGGCCAGCATCAAGATTAGCCTCAATATCCTTCTGAATAACAACCAGACGGTCAAAAATTGCATTATTTATGATCTCAATCATCCCAAACGTCTCCTTATTCCACCTTTGTAACCTCATCCTGAGAGATGACAGAGCACTTCGTAACCCATTAGTACCATTCTCGACACAAACAGATTCCACAACAGGTAAGAAACCGGGATGAGAAACCCAGGCTGCTTCAAACCGGAAGGGGCGATGTTCGCCACTTAGCGTGCGTGCAAATAAGCTTTAAATTTATAAAACTAGAAATCAAGCAAGCAAACCCGCAGTGTACGGATCGATATAGTTAAGCAAGAATTCCAGAGTATCGAACACAGGGATTTGGGGGGTTAAATCCAATTATAGAATTGTCAAGCAAGTAAATGTAAGAGCTTTTGTAAATATTGGGAAAACAACAATCCTAAAGATCCAAGAATACAGCTGTGGAAATCGATTCAAGATATACTAAGGATATAAGGATAGAGTTAAGAGCTGCAAAGGTATACTAATACAAAGCAATGTACGGTGAAGTTTCAAGACTTTATATGACTTATCTAGAAATACTCTCTATAAAGGTTGTTGAGGCTTCAGTATAGAAAGAATCTAAAGACAAGAATTAATATCAAATACCCAAACTTGTAATCCAAGGATCAAGATTAACTAAACCGATTAAGGTTGTGACACTCGGTATCGAGGTAGAGGTTGTTGAGGCTTCACTACCACCTAGAAAAGGCAAGCCAAGACTAAGTCAAAGCAAATTTTTAACTTTGGATTAAAGTAAAAGCAAGGTTCGTAAACTAAGAGAAATTACGGTTGGATCTTGAGATTCTACGGCCGTGGAACTCAAGAACACACCGTGATTTTGGCTTCGTCGGCGATTCTCTCTAACTCTCAGGGTCCAATCTGTTTACGATCGATCTATCATCATCTAAGCCACAACTATCAACCCTTCACCTTAGAATTGCTAAAGGGTTTTAGCCAACAACAGTCATTATGATATCAAATTCAAGATTTAAAAGAATGAAAGATGAAAACCTTCGAAAACCTTTAATAAATCTCAAATCAATCTCAAACCCACAAACAAAGTAATGATGTATATCAGATTCGGAATAACACAAACCAATCACAATCCTTAATAAGAACGAAGAACGGGATGTCAATCCGTCTTCTAATCAAACCTAAGGACAAAGCGTAACTTCCAAATCTCCAAGTCTTTCGCAATTCTCCGTTGCGAAATAGCAATCTCCACACGTCCAACTTGAAACCCTAGGCACGTGCAATAAGCGTAAGCGAAGTCCAAGCGGAAGCGTATGCGAAGGTGACGGAATCTCTCTCCTTCCGTCCTTTTATAGGGCAAGATAGAATAAGTGTCCAACCCATTGTGTAAAAGATCGTGGCTTTAATTTCTACGTTAAAAGATCGCCTAAATCACGGTCATAGATGATTCCACGCCCGTGGTTTAGAGCGTGGTTTAGAGCGTGGAATTTCATCACGGTGCTTCACAACTTCCACGGCCGTGTAACCCTCTGGAATGCTCCACGCTTGTGTTGCCAAAGTTCCACGGCCGTGGTTTAGAGCGTGGACTCCATTACAGCCGTATTTTAGAGCGTGGAACATAGATTACTCGTAAATCTCCTTTGTTTTGTGTCATTCTTCATCCTAGCATCTTCCAAAGCTCCTTTGTGGTGTCCTCAATCCATGGACATGCTCAATCCATCTCCATTCTCCCTTGATTTGTTCGGTTTTAGCTTTTATTCGCCTACAATCAACACAAAGCTATGTAGACCTCTATACCGACAATATAGATAAACTAGCTCACAATTGCTTCAATGCTTTATCAATGAACACTAATGTGGATGAAATACACTTAGAAAACGTGCCTAAAATATCACAATATTTCATGCTAACAGGCGACGAGAGGGATCAATCCTCCTCGGGGGGTAGAACTGAAGTAGTAAAGGGTTATGATCCGAAGACAGGGAAGGCAGATGACGGACTGAGGCTTCAGCCCATGTTGTTCTCGCCAAGCCACACATAAAAACCCTATCAAGCCGCTTAGAGGATCTAGTAGCCGGCGACAAACCTCTGTTCCACGTAAACCTTGGACCGCTAAATCCCATGTCGATAACATTTGCAACATCAACCCACTGTTGGAAATAAGCAGAATCCGGAGAAAGAGAACTCGAGACACCACCCACCTCATTATGAGCCAGAACGCAATTAAAGTCTCCACCCACCACAATAGGACCAGAACAAGCCTGAATAACAGCTAATAGTGAACTCCACCCCTCAGAACGTCGGGATGGTGTAGGAGGATTATACACCGCAAAGAAATTCAGAGTATGACTATCTATCAATATCTTCGCGTGCATGAAGTTAGGTGCCTTCTGTATAATAGTAGTATTAATATGTGCGGAGTTCCATAGCAACCAAATTCCGCCTTCAAAGCCAGTCGCTTCCACTCTTTCATGATCGGTAAATTTCGTTCGACGACAAACATCAGTAGCCTTGTCACCAGAGATCTTTGTTTCCAACAACACTAGCATGTCTATTTTATGACAATTTAACATATAACTAAGGGCCTTACGGAACCGTCTATTCCCCGCGCCCCGACATTTCCAAATTAGTGTATTCATTTGGAAACATCAACACCAAGAAGATGGGTCGACTCGCAGGTAACTTTAGATATAGACTCGTCCCCCATAATAACATCGGCACCATCTGGCGGTTGAGCGTCAGTCGCACAATCTGGGCTAACTGAGTCAACGTCCATCCTGGGTCGGTCATCAATGGAAAAATGTTGAGAAGAGGGGTCGGGAACGTGGAGCGAAGAAGAGGCGCCATTAGGGTTTAGTGAGGGTGCACTAGGCAACGTGATAATTGGTTGGGACGGAGTAGTAGGCATGATATTGGGTTGTACTGAAGCTGCCACTGTTTGACAGACAGGTAATGTTTCTGGGCCCATTACTTTGGCCCGTTTTGGACTTTTCTGCTGATTACTAGGGTTAGAAACTGTTGAACCGGGCACTAAATTTGGCGTAACTTCCTGCTCATGATTAGTGACCGCATCAAGGGCTTGCGAACACCGTTCAACACTGTGACCATATAATCCACATCGGTGACAAATAGAATTCAATCCTTCATACTCCACATGAACCTTATTATCACCAATGAGTATGGTACCAATCAGTGGCTTTTCCAAATCAATTTCGATGCAGACCCTAGCGAACTTCCCTCTGGTGGCATACAGAGTGTGAAGATCAACTTTCAGTGGTGTACCCAGCGCAGAAGCCAACCCGTACAATACCCCTTCATCATACAATTGCATTGGGAGTTCAGACAACCTTGCCCATGCAAAGATGGACCTAAGATCATCATGATATGGATCGAAGTGAGCTGACCAAGGCCGGACAATAATATAGTGACAAAAAATTTCCCACGGACCATCGGTGAGAGCCTTCAAAAAATCTTCTTCTTGGTTGAATCGAACAGCATAGTACCCATTAGGCAGATCCAGTATAGTCATCAGTCCAATGGGCCGCCAGCGTTGATACAGTCTTCTCTCCAACAATCGAAAAGCGACATGCCTTCCCAAAACCTTTATAATCACTGCAGTCTTCCATTTCTCTGACAATGATTCAATAACCTCAGGGTCTAATTCCGCAACAGCGAGTCCGCGAGTACCCTCCGGAAAAGAGATACGCATCCGACGTGATTCAATAAGATTATCGCATCATAATGAAGCAGCCGAAGAACGTTGACCACCTACAACCGTAGCGTAGGATTTAGTCTCCGACAACTTATCCGGAGGATCGGGATGAGGGGCAGGAGCCGCATTAGTAACCGGCGGGGGTGGAACGATGGAGGAACTCATTCAGAGCGTTTTTGAAAAAGGAGTCGTGACTTTATACATTATCAATATGACTTTTTAATAAAGTAATAAAAGTAATTATTTGAACATTTGTTTTGGTTTTTATTTTATCAGAATTTTCTTAATCCTTTATTTCCCTATAATTCAGGCCCAAAAAAGGCCCAAATAACATTACCCGAATAGGCCCATCGGGTCCGGTCGATGAAACGGTTCAAACCTCCGGCGGGTTATCCTGTTTTTCCTTGCAGTCTTTTCGCCAAGCCTTCCCGATTGGTCTCATTTGCCGTCGTCGTTCTAAATCTGAGGTGAACAGGTTTTTAAACTAGTTTAAGAGATTGTTCTGTTAATCTGGAGTCTTGAATTTGTGGCTCAGATTCAACATTTCAATTATGGTTCATGTTTTGGTGCGTAATTCACATGTTTAACAGTGCCAATGTTGTTGTGCAGATCAAGCGTTTGATGAAATTACTCAATAGAAAAATCGTTGTTGTTCTTCCTTCTGCAAAGTCTGTAGTTCTGATTTCAGGGCTGTGTTGAGGTAAGCACCTTACTGAACACGCTAACTAAGGGTTTTGTCCTAGGTATAATCACATATTTTAAGTTAAACTATGACTCTTGCCTGTTTTTGTATCGTTTTCTTCCAACATAGTGTTGTCTTCTAGGCATCGGGGTCTAACTTTGTGCACATGATAAGTAACCGAAAATCGAATACGGTTCCAAGGACTCATAACAAGTCTGCATCACCTATTAGGATTTCTATCACGTCTTGAAGGACCGAAAATTTGTACGTGATTGCGAAGAGGAAGATGCAGGCAGGAAGATCGGAAGATGGGGAAGAAGTTGAATACCATTCCAAGGACTTCGATTGGGAAGAACTCAGACGAGTTGTAGAATCCGATCCTTGTCTTAGCTACCACTTGTCTCCCTTCGAATCCTTCCCCTCTTCTGCTTGTGTAGATTCCACGGCATGGTCCAATTTCCACACTCGCCACTCCACCGGCAAGTTCTTCAAGGTCTATATTTTATTGTTTGGGTTCATAAATAGGATTGAGCCATTTTTAGTTACCCTTTATCTTATTGAAATTGCTTGTGGGCGCAGGAGAGGAGGTATTTGCTCAAGGAGTTTCCAGAGCTTGTAACATGTTCTGATCACTCCAAAGTCTTAGAGGTGGGCTGTGGTAATGGTAGCACATTTCTTCCCATCCTCCGGTAATTTCTAGTTTCTCAACTTCACCATAATCTATACGCTTGGCCGCTAGAGGAATGACCGAAATTGTTCCCTAGAAATAACATGGAAGGAACTTTCACTTTTGATTATATTTTTTAATCTTTATTTGCTCCTCTGTTCTCTAAAAATCATATCGATTTTGTTTCTGAATCCAGCTTTAAACAGATATAAACACCTTAATCCGGCGTTAAACACATATAAACACCTTACTTGGGTATCATACCTTTATTAGTTTCAAAACATAGTACCATAGCCTCTCCTGAAACGAGGTTGACGGAATTTCTTCTATACATTGTAAGATACTTTCAAGTACCTGAGTACCTTGGCCACCATTCTTTATCAGAGTACCTATTTTATCCTACAGGGCCAGAGACAAAATGAAGGTGTTTGCCTGTGATTATAGCATTGATGCTCTTGAGAGAGCTAAGGAGAATCTAGATCACAGTAACATAGTCAGTTGTGATGACCGTTTCCACACATTCTGCTGTGATTTCTCCACTACCAGATTCCCCAACTGGCTGGCTTGTGATTCATGCCGGGAATCAGAAAATTTTCTCTGTAGGTGTTTTGGTTAGAAGCGGTGATTGTGTGTTTTATCTAGATCTCTTGATCCTAGCAACTGATAATATTTTGCTTTTTATTGGTCATCGTCTTTCAATTTTAGGTAATGGAAGTATGGAAGGGAATTTTGCAAATAAACTGTCTTCAATAGAGGGGAGCAGTTGTATCGGCGGTGTGGACTTCATCACTTTGGTATGCATTACAGTGCTTCTGTTGATTTATTTTGCCTAAAATTATATGACCAGAAAGTATTTCCCTCATTCTGCGTGGGATTTTGTTATCAGACTACTAATGTCTCTCGAGTCTCATCTATTGGCTTTATTTTGATAATTTGTTCACTTCATTTTGTCTGTATGAAACACTTTCCTGACAACAACTACTTGTTTTGCTGATATTGTTAATTCTGACACATGTATTTTTCCGTAAGATGTCTTAAATCAATAGGAATGTTGGGTCTTGATTTTGTTAAGTTGATTTATATGTTGTTCATCAGATATTTACACTATCAGCAGTACCCGTACGCAGGATGCCAATGGCCATCAAAGAGTGTTTTTCAGTCTTGAAACGTGGTGGCATGCTCTTTTTCAGAGATTATGGTAATGCACGATCTACTATATATTCCTGATTCATGTTGTTAACGAACTACTTTGTGGCCTGTATATTTCCAGGTTATGTCAAATTTATATTTTTATACAATGCAGGGTTTGGTTGCTAATTCTATACATATGGATATTTCAGGTCTTTATGATATGACAATGCTTAGATTTCAGCCTGAGAAAAGGGTGGGGTTCAGGGAGTATGTGCGTAATGATGGTACACTCTCATACTTCTTCAGTTTGGAGGCTGTGAGAGATCTTTTCCTGGGTGCTGGCTTTGTTGAGGTATGATATTATACTTTGATATCTATCTGAAAACATAATACAGCTGCTATCCATATGCTTAGACATATGGTTTAGATGGTATGCTTCCACCAACAAAGAATAGGCAATCTTTCCGTACCTTGAAATAGGACCCTATCAATTTTCTTGTAGTTTTGACATTACATAAGAAAGGTTGGGAATGGACTGTGTGATTTTATGGCAACTTATTTGCAAATACAAAAATGCTGTCTTTGTTTACCCCCTTTGATCTATTACCGATGATTTATTGTTTGCGCATTGCAGCTTGAACTTGACTACTGTTGTATTAAGTCGGTGAATCGCCAAAAAGGAAAGTGCATGCAAAGGGTGTGGGTTCATGGGAAATTTCAAAAGCCCATATGACAATTAAGTCCCTGTCTGAAGGTATGTTATATGAACCTGTTTTCTGGCATACACTTTTTATTGTATTTTGTTGCATCTTATCTCTCCAAACAGTGGGTACATATGCATGCTATGACTGATTAGTTGGCCGACAATTTAGCGATTTGTAATCAAATGTGCTGCAGCAATGTTGATTATCTCCGTCTATCTTAACAATAAAGGCATCTTTGATATTTTTATCTTCTTAAAATGTAGACTACAATCTAAAAATGTTTAAAACAGCTTCGACCGAAACTCTATGTTTGTAGACTTCTAATTTTCAGTTCTGGACCCTTATATCTGGAACCCCAAAAGCTACTCTCCTGAGGCCAAATATATTTTTGTCCTCTGCTTTAAACAAATAACACTTAATTGTCCTACCATTATTAGGGGTGTCCAAAGTCTATTAATCCTTGCCCTGGTTAACTGAAGGTCTGGTAATCACCCAAAATAACACTAGTGCGGTTAGTAAAAACCGTGATTGCTATCCTTATAGATTAGACGATTTGGTACTTTAAAGTTTTAATGCTATCTTAGCAATAAGGCTCCAATATAATTTTAGTCTTCTTTCATCAAAAAAATATATGTTAAATCGATTTTAGTCAGATAAGAGTAAGGTTTAAATCTTAAATATATACTATAATGATTAATTTCCATTTGTTTAAAAAAATCAGGAGTAGAAATGTGCATTAACATTATACTTTCAGAAAATAATCAATCTAGATATACATCAAAGTTTTTTAGTTCAATTTTAAAATATCAAATTACTAAAAAAAATATTTTTTTAATACCTGAATAAAGTTCCAACCAGGTGATCAATTTATGTTATGATGGTTTATGACCGAATTTAAATACAGTAAATAATTTTTAAAATTGGAAGAAAATCCTTTATTTTTAATGTTTTGAACCAATTTTTTCTGTAATAGTGATAGGAAAATACTACTTTTTTTTTTTACATTAGTTGAAACACTAAATGTTATAATACGAACCCAACTCTAAATATCATCTTATATTCATTTAGTAATTCAATTGAATCAACACCTTGTGAGCATTTGTTGGTTCTTGACTTTTCAATGCAATTCAAAGTCTAAACTGGTCCATTGATTTAGTCACTTAGAAGTTATACATGCTTTGTATCACTTCAAATCATACACAGGCCTTTTATTCTAATGTATCACTTCAAAGCACATACTTGCTTTGTATCCCGCTATAGTAAAAAAATCATCCAAATTTTGCGATTGTTTGACCAAATTTTATATCTGAGCAGAAGTTGTATATAATAGAGCATAGTTAGAATGTCATTTTGGGAAGTGTGGTCGTGGGTTTGATGGAGTTGTAAGGGAAGTGTTTTTTTTACATCCTTTGTGACCCATAGAACATAAAGCATTCATATAAAAGAAAAATTATTTTACCTATATTTAATATGAAACAACCAATATGACCCATATAACATACTAAAAATAAATTATAATTCTTCATTTCTGATTTGTTATAACCTTAACTTCTACTTCTTCACAACTATGTGATATTTGATGCTAATAGCTCCATAATTGAATGAATTTTTTAGATTCATGAGACCAACACCCATTCTCAGTCTTCTTTTCACTGGAGATTCATCCAAATTGAATCAATAAGATCTATGGCTAGCATCTTCATATGAATGACTTATTAACGCTTTAAAGGGATTGAACTTCCTTCTTGTTTATCTTGTCCATGTAATTGTATAAACTCTGAGTTTACGACAGAAATAATGCAATTTAGTATTTGGCATGAGATATGGAAATCGGATAAACATAGATACTTCCTGATGTTGCACACAACTGTTAAGCAAATCTGTAAAACAGATTTAATATATCATCAATCTGTTAAAAAAAATCTTATTCAGTATATTGCTCCACGTTCCTAGTTTCCTTTAGATTCTACAGCTTATACCCTATTTGGGTTGAAAATGTCAAGCAGGCAACTTCTTATTTGCAGTTCACCGGTTTTCTACTTTAAACGTGTCATTTATTAGGTTAACCACTGATCAAAAACATTTGTGCATGTTCATCCAGATGGAAGGCCTTGAAAAACTAGGGATCAAAAGAAAGTCTGACTTTGAGGTCTCGGAGGACGAGAGACATCACTAAAAAATTGCAGTCCTTAAGAGAAAGGCAATTCATACCTCAATAAGCTAATCTACACTTTGAAGAAAAGAGGATCATTGATTACAGAGATCCTTCATATTACATTGAGGAATTATGGGATTCAAAGGAAGAAGTGTAAACCACTTGTAGAACTATATTCTATCCCATTAATCACTACATGCGGACTAAACCTAGTTAAGTTCAAAAGGGAACTGAAAATTCACTCGAACTGCTCCTGAAGTTCTGTAGCTTGACTGAGAAGTTTTTGGCACTGTTATAGCCGATCCTTGGGTTCATCTGATGACAATATTTTTGGTTTAACTGTAGCGATATGCATAAAGTTTTTAGTTGTATAAAACACTCTTTTTTTGTCCATCTTTCCTTGTCCATGGTCTAATAATTGAATAGGCTTACCTGCTCCAAAGATTTACCAGCAATGGGGTCTTGCAGGGCCTTTACATTTGACTTCTAGACTAATAAGTCAATCAATTACTTCTTTTGTAGCAAAACTAGTCAAGTTCTTGTCCCCACTTATTTGTTTCATGTCCTTTTTTTGCCTTTCTACACCCGTGATCTCGGTTTAATCACCGTATGGTGTATGTCGGTGCATGTTAATTGCAGTGTTGTTTTATGATTAAGCTTGTACAATTCATTACCTGTTGAGATCTAAATTGATTTTACTACTGTTTAGCAGGTGTTTGCTGAAGCAGTTTTATCCTGCATCAATATGTGGAGCTTAAGTTACTGGATAGACAATGTTCAAAAATATTTTTGGAAATTATGTCTAATCAGGCATCTTTGACATTTTGCACTTCATTTGAAGGTGTCTATACATCTTATGATGATGAAGTTATGTTTGGAAAATCACTATGAAGTAGGTAATACACATGTTTAGGAAAATTACTCCTGTTTTCAAAATTACACACAGCCACTGTAACTTGTCAAATTTGCACAACCTCCCCTTGTAAAGTGAGATGGCAGGTATAGCCATTGTTAAATCATTGCAACCAGGTTCCGGTGGCATACTGAGAAGGTTGTTCTTACCAACATTATTATGGCACCATAAGAACGCGAATATGCTGCAGGTAAATCCTCTTAGATAGCTCAGCAATATGGATAGTTGCTTTTTAAACTACAAAATTTGATGGTAAATAATGACTCTTGTAAACTAGGAACATGGAGCAATAAAGTCTCTTAGACAGTTAAAATATACACATTTGGAGAATAGCTGACTGAACTAATCAAGAGTTTACTAGAATTTATGGAAAGTGAAAAGGCTTACAAGGGATGATCATAAAAGTTTCCATGTGTGGACAGAGTCTTGGTACTGAAAAGAACTGTGCACACTCCATCACAGATCTTTGAAACGGGAAGCCTGGAATGCAGTTGTTTCGAATATCCAATATTCCCTTGCTGATCAATCTCCTACAACGCGGCCCAACTTGTATGAAGTAATTGTCTGCTAATGAAAGATTTGTAAGATTAGGCAATCCACAGATGAGATCCGGCACCATTCCGTACAATAAGTTTGTGGCGAAGTTGAGCACTTCAACATTCTCAAGACAGCTCAATGAGAATGGTAATTGCCCGGTTAACAGATTGTTGCTGACATCAAAGATTGTAACGCGGTTGAGTAATCCTAACTCGTAAGGCAGACAACCGGTTAACTGGTTGTCAAGCAACAGAACTTCTGTCAAGACTGATAAAGCTATGGAAATATCACTTGGGATTGGACCCATGAATTTATTATTGGCTAAGGTAAGATACAAAATATGGGTATTTTGTAGGTTATCCGGTAACGTTGAAACGAAGCTGTTATCATTGAGGAAAAGCACATTGAGATTTTGTGTATATATTGCAGGAGGTACTGACCCGGAAAACATGTTGAATCGAATGTCGAGGAAGTTTAAGCCTTCCATGCCTAACACAGCCATTGGAAAGACACCAGAGAATTGGTTATTGCTGATGTCTAGTTCATACAGATACTGAAGCTTTGCAATGTTTGGTGAGATTGTACCACTAAAGCTGTTGGTATTGGCATGAAAAAGAGCAATGTCTTGAAGTTGGTCAAGAAAACCATCTAATGTTGGTGCACTGAGTTGATAGCCATTGAAGTCAACTGATGCTACAGTTGTTGCACTGATGTTGTCTGGAGGATGATCACAGTAAAAGCCTCTGTACCCACACACATCAGACCCTACCCATGTTTTAGTGATTCCAAAAGGATCTGAATTTATGGTGCTTTTGAATTTTTGGATGACAGGATACACAACTGCTAGCCTTTGGTCAATGAAACTCAATTGGGTCTGTGTGGAAGATGGTTGGGGTGGCGGAGGCGGCGGACTTGGAGGAGATTGAAGCAATGGCTTCGTCGAAGGCGGCTGTGGCGGATTAGGGTACTGATGTGAGCATGGATACATGAAAAATGGATAACAGAAGTTTTCATGGTAATGCTTACTGGTTTGGACTGTAGTTGTTGTTTTTGTGGAAGTACTAACAACATTAACTGATGTTTTACTGTTGTGGACTCCAATGGTGTGGGAAACACTGAAGAAAAGAACAAGGATTCTGAAGGTTAAAGAGGTATCCATTTTTCTCTCTTAGATAAATCTGTAGGCTTGCTTATTTGACAGCTCTAGGCTATGCATAAGCTTATGCCAAGAAACTAGAAAGGGGAGTGGCATTTAGAAAAGAACCCTTCTTTTATAATGAGATTGGAGAAAATTGCAGAAAATAGTCTCACATTTGGAATAGTTGCGGAAAATAGATCAAACTTTTAACAATTGTATATAATAGCCTCAATTGTAATGTATGTTGCGATTATTATTTATTAGCTTATGCAATGTCTTAGGGGTCGTTTGGTATCGATATCCCATACTCATACCCGATGTTTGATATTTTAGGGTATCAATATCAAATTTAAACCTGATATTTGAATTTTCCCAATTTAATATACATATATCTTTCGAGGTATTGGGAGAGACCAACTGCTTTCTTCCTTCTCTTGACATTTTCCAGCTTCCTTTCTTCTCTTTTTCCTCACACAAGAGCAGCTCTTCCTTCCTTTTCCACTGACCACCTCCTGCTATTTCCGTTGACCGGAGCAAGCGCCATTGTTGTCCCCTTCGCGCGAGGCAACCATCGTTTTGTGTTGTTGTTGCTGCCGCCTTCGTTTGTCCCTCTTTCGGTCACCTCCTACCTGCTGTAGTTGCCGGAACTGCTGGTAGTTCATCATCAAAATTTCTAGGGTTTTGAAAATCCCTCATCCTTTCTCTTCTTGATACCAAACATGATATCGATACCAAACGATCCCTTAGTTATTTTGATAGCTGTCTTTTTATTTTCCTTGTTATTGCATGTCCACTTTACTTCACCAACTCTATTATTTTAATCTTAATCTGTCTCATATTTATCATAATTTTTTCTATAGTAAAAATGATTTAGATATCTCTGTTGGATCCAACGACGTAGAGGATGCACGTTCGATAAGCCTAGACAAGTCAACTACAACTTATGAGTATTAATCTCGCAAGGTATAATCCATAATCCATACACAATATATGCGGCTTTCTAGTGTTGTGATTACAATAGTACAAAAGACATAACATATACAAATAGTGTATATATTTTTTCGACATGGGGTATCCAATTGGCAATTTGGCACCACTATACTTTGCAAACAAGGACGTATAATTGAGTCCAGCTAGCACTTTACATTGTGAGTGGCGCTATGTATTAGGTAGAGATAGTCCAATCAAATAAAGCATCAACCATTAAGCAATGAACCAATCATGAATTCGACATTCTCCACCCACACTATTTTAATGGCTTTTCACATTTGCAGCCTTTTCGGTTTGCTCTATCTTTTACAAGTATTCATATAGGAATTGTAAAATGTCATTAGTAATTTGGATTGGGCCTTTGAGTTCATGGGCCTTTGTGTTCATGGGCCTAATTCATGTCAGCTTGGGCCTTTGAGTTCATGGGCCTTTGAGCCCATGGGCCTAATTCATGTCAGCTTGGACTGGATTTGACCGGTCATGAGTACTTTAAGAGGGACAACAAAGATCTTTTTGAGTTATACCATGCATAATCCAAAGCCCTAAGTCATCTGGAGAGAAGGATGGAGAGAGAATGTGAATTGTATTAACCGAGTGAGTTTGTTGCTGCTTACAACAACCTTTTTATATGGTTGTGTGGCTTACGGAAATCAGTTAGCAAGTGTGAACACTCTCTCTCATAATAACTGATATTTTACTAAACGTGAATTGTAACAGATACTCCATCATAATCGGCTTCCTATTTTCTTATACCACTTCATCAAATAAATTATCGTGTTATTTTAGAGCATCTTCAACCCTCATTCTCACCGAGATATCTTTATACATATTATTTAACTCATTCTAATTTTAATTAATTTTTAAACGGACCATTCAACAAGGCCCAAAACCAAAATCCAAAATATTAAATATCATATTTATACTATATAATACATCAGAACCTGAACCGACACTTGACACATATTCGTGCATCCACGTCATTTAGATCGCACATGTCAATTATTCTAAAACCACCTCATCATTTCGCTATATGTCAAAGTTTTATCGTAGTTTAAATTGTTGAAAAGATAATGAGGGAAACGGACGAAGGCACGCGGAAAGACGATGAAGGCATAAAAGCATCTGCATCCCAGAACTCTTCAAATCATTTCTTATCTGTTTTTTAAATTACTTTAAATTACGTAACTCCAATAGAACAAATATTACTTCCCTACAATTGGGCAAAAACAAAAATAAAAATCCACAATTTCCTTGATCTGTGTGAATCAGGCAGGAACTTGTCAGAATTCATTTCTTTCCAGATAAACTTTTTTCCACTCATGATTGATTATTTAACTCATTCTGACATTAATCTTTATTTTGTGTTAAGAAATAGATCTCCCAGTATCTGGGTCGAAGATGCTCTAAGGTTCTTTAGAGGGCTGCCGAAAAGTAACATGTCCAGTTGAACATTAGATAGAAGGAAACTCTGGGCCATCAAACAACAATTAATTACTTGGCGTATTACAAGTGAAAAACGAACTCCATATAGCTTCGCCTGTTACGAGTAAAAAATGAACAAAAGCTCGTCAGTATTCATTAACCTAACTTTTCTTTATATATTATATAAATGAAAATGAAATGATAGGTCTGATTTATTAAGTATTTTATATAAAGAAACAATTTGGTTTACTAGGCTTTTTCTAGTTTTGTGTTTAGTAAATGTACCCCTTGAGAGAAGAGTGTGTGTAGTTTGAGAATAAATACAAAAGGTTGGGGTATATTTACTTAATTGAAACATTAAAAAGTTTAGTTACTATTATAGTTTTTCAAAAAGGCCTAGTTACCAAAATTGCCCTTTTATAAATGAGTTTGATTTATCTTTGACATAATATACAAAAATTACTTTACTTAACTTGTGGATATGTTTTTGGAATTACATTTAGGGTCCGTTTTTATCAGATCTTCATATTTTATACAATTAGGGCCTGTTTGGTTTTAACTCCGGAATCGAAAACGGAATGGAAACGAATCTAGTCAATACGTATACCCTTATTCATTTTTCATTAAACTATGGGTCTGTTTCGAGCTAAGATTCTTTTCATTATGAGATTAGTTTTTGTCCATGCCTAATATGAGAAATAATTTCTTTTTTCTACTTATTTAGAAGAAAAAATCCGATTTCGTGCACATGTGACGTTGATGTGAAGTAGTAGTTCCCTCCATTACTTGTCTACATGTGAAAAAAATCCAAAGATAATGGAAATCGTTCCAAAATGCACTAAAATACAATTTCACTAAAAGAGGTTGTGATCTAATTGGGTTCGAAGATCCGTTAAAATTTAGCCGCAACTTGTTTGTTTATATACGAGTTGAATATGATAATCTCAATACTCCACTCAATCAACTCAAATAATAATAGGATAGTCTTGTGAGCCGAGGTAGGGCCGTGTATTATTGGATTGGACCGAACATTATAGTTCGTTCCAAGCCCATTATTGTTGAATCCGGTCCTAGATTTTTTTTCTTTTCCTTTTTCACGATTTTTAAAAAAGTAAAACTAACTCCGGTCCGGATTTGAACCGGACCGTATAAAGTCCAAAAACGTGATTGAATGATTTAAACTGATGAACAACACGAAGTTGAGCTACTTGAGCTCATGCGGCAATAAAATAGTTCGTTTCAAGATCTTTCACTTTTAAAATAAGTCAAATATAAACATATTTTAAAACTCCATTAAAATTTAGATTCTAACTTATTTATAAAAGAGAACTAACTCGTTTGACTCAACTAACGATCGTAATAGTAATAGGTAACCATCCTTGTCCCAACCCATCTTGATCATCAATGTCGGGATATGATTGAGTTTGTGGAGATGAGAATAAAAGGATGAGATCTTACTCATAACCACAAGTCGTACATGAGGTCCCAATCGACTCTTTTGATCCAAACAAATTTGCGGATCTATCAAATGAAGTCATATTACATGCACTAGTTACAACTTTAAATTACTCTTCTAAAATGTAACGAGAGTTATTTAGGTTATTTTATAAGTAAACTTGTTCATACGTTAGCATAAAAAAGCAACGATCCATATATTGAAGCGAAGACGTACTTCTCTTATGATCGAGTCGGGTTTGAATCTTATTAGTAGTCAAAACTTATTGAATAAATGAAATAAGTATGAATAAACATACTTATTTTTCGAAAAAGTTAAATATACGGACATTGATTTACGAACGTAAAAATGAAACACAAACTCGCTAGCAGTTAGTGGGCGTGGCGCCCAATTTTAATTATTTTCCAAAAAAAAATATAAAATTGAGCGCCGGCGTCTAAATTGAGATAATTTTTTTTTTTTGTAAAACAATAAAAAAGAGAAGTTTATAGTTGAGTCACGTTTATTATTTTGGGTGCCGCCTGATGGCACCGACCCCCAAATTGAAAAAAAATAAATATTTTGGCCGCCGGCGCTCAAGATAAGCATCGACGCCTTACGAGTTTTTTTTTTTTTTGGTCCTTGTGAATTTGAGCGTTATATATATAACATGCCCCTTTTTTTTTTTACAAGTTTGCTGGGTGTTTGAGAGAAAGAATTTTATTAAAATTAATATAAGTGTAAAATTATCGGAAGATATACATTTTTTATTTAAAAATATCTTTTTTTTTTGTAGAATAACATCATAGAATAACCTACCATACGTTCCTCGATGTAGTTATGAAATTAGAAAACTTTATTCTTTCATAAACTAACATAAGCTTTCGTAAACTTTGAACCCTCAACACTCTTTCATAGCTTATGTTTTTCCTCTATAGGACTTATTTTGAATGATAGTTTCGCAGGTATGTACCGAATCTACTTGTCATTCATTCTATGAAGGACTTATTTTGAATATATGATGCTAGACTATCACTAGTTTATATTGTTTCCATAACATATTGTATATTTTCAAGCCGGAATGAATGATACGTTAATTAATTATCCAAATTGAGTCTGACTAGTATTATGGGGATGATTGTGCATTGTTGAGATGATTATCATGCTTGAATAGAATGACTAGGGCTGAAAAGATTGTCATCCTACTTGTGATATTAATGTCCAAATTATGATTATGTTGGATGGTATAAACAAATAGCAAACACCATATGATGCTTCTATTGTCTAAGATGATCATAATTATTTTCAAGCTTAATCAACTAGTGTGCAAATAGCAAACACCATGTGATGCATACTAGTTGATACAAAGCCAAATGTTGTGACAAAGCTCACCTAATATACATGCCACCTTTGTACTTGCTACCTTCATTGATGAACACAACATGTTACAAACCCATCTACGAATTTTCCTTAACGACTAATTATCTCATCTTAATACACGTCGTCGAATCACTTTACCGGTATAAATATTATTAAGTTTCTATATAAGTTTACCCCCTTCCTATTGACAAAGATTGTAATATTATAATATATATATATATAACCTTGCCATTGTGAATAAATCAGATTTCGAGTTTCAATCTATTCTTTCATGGTATCAGACAAACAACGTTCCTCTCTTTCGATTACTCGATCCCTCTCAGCCATGGCGCCATCAACAACTCTAGCCATCACTGATCCCTTCTACCTTCACCCCTCAGATCATCCGGGTATCAACATTTGCCCGATTATCCTCAATGTTAACAATTACTGGGATTGACAACACAACATGCTAAACGCTCTACATGCCAAATGCAAGCATGGATTCATTGATGGATCTATTGCTAAAACTAAACCAGACACAATTGAATGTGGTCATTGGAAAATATAAATTCGATGCTAATTGGCTGGATCAATGACTCCATAGAAGTCGGTCTTCGACCCTCTCCCGCTTCTTGTTATACAAGAACTATGGGAAGATATTCAACAACGCCTCTTATTAGGCAAAGGACCTCGAATCCTGAAACTCCGATCTGATATCGGTGACTATAAGCAACAAGGGCAATCTATAATTGTATATTACAACAAGCTAAGACGTTTATGAGAAGGCCTTGTGGTATGTCTTCCATCCCATTCATAATTTTGTTCTCCTTGCTCAAAACTCGCATTGACTGAACACATAGATGAGCAAGTCCACCATTTCCTTTTGGGATTGGATGATTTATACGCTCAACTTCGCTCATATGTAATCACAAGAGATCCTCTTTCGACTCTTAATATAGTCTACGCCCTTGCGGTCCAAGAAGAATGTTCCCAACAGAGTATCAAATCTGCTGTTGCCAATGACGCCATGGCTCTCGCTGCTCACTCATATTCCCGTCAACAACAATCCAAACCAAATAAAACAAATATTATCTACACTCACTACACTCACCCAAGACACAATAAGAGTTATTGTTTCAAAATTATAGGCTATCTAGACTGATGGAACAACGGGAAAGGAGTCACCGACCCTTTTATCGGTAAACCACTACATGCTCATACTCGTACCTGGGAAGGTACCAATAGTTTGCTCAAGTAAATTCAACATTTGCTCCAGTTTCATCTGATCTCAACTCTTCGGACAAACTTGCTCTTGTATGTAACAAATTACCAATGGAATGTGTTATTTGAAAATTTTAAAACTTTCATCAAGGATCTCAGGATACTCAATAAGGTATAATCTTGACCCCGTGGATTCTCGACACGGGGCATCTTTTTATATGACGGGTGATAAGAATATTTTATCTAATCTACAATCCATTTCTAATCATATTATTAAATTGCCTAATGGTGTTCTTTCTATTGCTTCTTTTGATGGCATTGTCAAACTCTTTTCTTCTTTTACTCTATCTAAAGTATTACTCGTTCCTAGATTACATTGTAACCTTATCTCCTTTCTTTGTCTCACCATTGATTTAAATTGTGTGGTTACTCTTAGTAATCGTTTATGTGTAATTCAGGACCGTTCTTTGCGGACTCTGATCGGAGCGGGTGAACCTCGCAACGGTGTCTATTGGCTCCGATGGATCGCTTCATCCTCTCTTTCCTCCGCCGCCCATGTTACAACTTCTCCAAATTCAGCCTCTCTTTGACACTCTCGTTTAGGATATCCATCCTTCTAGTCGGTTCTTCCCATTCCAGATATTATTTTATCTGATTTTCATAAAATAAAACATTTACTATGTGACACTTGTTACAAAGCAAAACAATCTCGTACTTCTTTTCCTCTTAGTAAATCCAATGCATCATCAGATTTGATTTGATTTGATTCATTGTGATATTTGGGGTCCATTTGTGGAATGCGTTATTTTCTTACTATGGTTGATGATTTCTCTAGAATTACTTGGGTTTTCTTACTACAAAATAAATCTCAAGTATCTACAATAATTACCGATTTTTGTCAAACGGCTCTTAAACAATTAAACCAAAATGTTAAAAATTTCCGTAGTGATAATGAGTTAGAATTTACTTATCTAAAACTTTTTTTTTCTCTAAAAGCGGTATTTTATTCGAAACGTCATGTATTTATACTCCCCAACAAAATGACCGAGTCGAACGAAAACATCGACATCGTTTAAAAATTGCTCAAGCTTTATTGTTTTATGCGAATTTACCAATTCAATTTTGGAGTGAAAGTGTTTTTATGGCATGCTATTTAATTAATCGGACTCCTACTCAACTTCATAATGAAAAAACTACTTTTGAAATATATTTTTAACACAAAACCTACATATACTCATTTTTGTATATTTGGTTGTCTTTGTTACGCATCTACTCAACCTCGGAGTTCAAATAAATTTGATAGTCGTTCTCAAAAATCATTTTTTTGAGTTTTCCTAACAGTAAAAAAGAATAGCGTCTTCTAAATCTAAAACAAATTCTGTTTTTATATCCCGTGATGTTATTTCTATGAAAATTTTTTTCCTATTCAAACATTTTCAAATACAAATTATTCTAAAATCCTACCTATATTTCCTCACCAAATTTTCATTCTCAATCCTCAAATATTCCATATGTATCTACTTTCCCTAACATACAATCTTCTACATCTAATATTCTTTTTCCTAATTTACCTAATCCTCTATCCAACTCTTATACACCTATCCATAATTTTTTGCCTACTCCCTCTTCACCTACTCTACATTCACACGTCACTGCCACACCTCCCTCTTTTACTTTACCTAATGAAAATCCTAACCCGGACCCATTATCAACCCAACTCCCTCTTACGGATCGATCTCATCCGAAAGGATGCTCTAGGTTGGAGAGTCTCGAGAAGATGATCTAATCTAATCGCTTACCGTACAGTATCAAAAAAAAAACTCCCTCTTACGGACTCCTTACCTCCTTACCCTCTAATCAATTAACTAGTCTAATACCCGCACCGTGTGCGGGTTTAGCTTTAATAAATTGTAAAATAAATTTAATTATTAATTAAAGTAAGTTGGAAGATAATATTATAAGGGAAAGTAAAAGATAATAAAAACAGAAAGGAATATTTTTAAATAAATGATAGTTTACATGTTCTTGATAAAAAAAAGGTCTCAAATAAAACTGAACGTTAAAACGACCCATAATATAAAATATATGGAACCATGGTTTATGTAATTAAGGTTTTTTTTAATATTAGTATATATATATATATATATATATAAATAGATCGTTAGTTTACATAATTTTTTAATTAATTTTTTTAAAATGAGAGTGCATTTTAAATTGCATTGACAAAAAGAACGGAAAAAAAAACATATGGCATTAAAGGCTTCTACTTTATTATTAATATATATATATATATATAGGGTATTATTCAAGTAAGGCCCATTGTTGCGGTACGGCCGTGCGGCCGTACCGCAGGGCGACACGTGTCCCGAAAATTTTTTTTTTTTTTTATATTTTTTTATTTTTTTAAGAAAAACGAGTAAAAGTAATAGTTCAAAACTTATTATGGTATAGTTCATAACTTATAAAAGGATAGTTCATGAATTATAATAGAATAGTTCATAGTGTAAAATTTATAAAGGATTGAAAGTAATAGTTCAAAACTTATTAAGTAATAGTTCATAACTTCTAAAAGGATAGTTCATGAATTATAATAGAATAGTTCATAGTGCAAAATTTATAAAGGAGTGAAAGTAATAGTTCAAAACTTATTAT
>BSUD01000004.1:2372126-2442143 GCA_033239045.1 Fagopyrum esculentum | reverse complement strand
ATATATATATATATATATATATATATATATATATATATATATATATATATATATATATATATATATAACCTTGCCAATGTGTATAAATGAGAGTACGAGTATCAATCTATTCTTTCAAATATCATCGTTTTGGGTTGTTGACAAAACTATCCCAAGAAAGATGGAGCACCTCCCACTCCATGTTCTTCGTGTGGATAAGGTTGCAACCGCCATTAACAGAGCACATATCTTCTTCCATTCCTTCCTCGTCTCCCTCTTCCTTTACCACCGACTCAAATCTCTTTTCTTTACTCCCAACGACGTCGTTTCCTCCACACATCATCTCCCTCTTCTTCCATCCCTCCTCCTCTTCCTAGCTGAGCTCATCCTCACTTTCATCTGGCTCTCCGACCAAGCCTCCCGATGGAAACTCGTCGACAGAACCGTCTTCATCGAAAGACTACCGGAGAATTCCAAACTTCCGGCCATCGACGTTTTCATATGCACGGCGGATCCCGACAAAGAACCCACCTTCGAAGTCATGAACACCGTCATCTCCGCCATGGCCCTCGACTACCCCTCCGATAAGCTCCACGTGTATTTATCCGACGACGGTGGATCCGCCCTCACTCTGGACGCCATGAAGGAGGCCTGGTGTTTCGCCACGTGGTGGGTCCCGTTTTGCAGGAGGTATGCTGTTGAGTGTAGTTGTCCCATGGCTTATTTCGACGATGACACTTCACCTACAGTTGATACCAGTAGCTCCGACTTCGTCAAGGAGAGATTGATACTCAAAGTAAGTCCCTTTTTATCAATTACTTTGAAATTTGTGTCTCATTATGCAATTAGTGACTAATTACGTGCTCATGTACAGGAAAAATATGAGTTATTCAAGAAGAGAGTGGAGATTAATGTTCTCCACCACCGGAGAAGAGAAACAAACAAGAACAACCGGACTAATCATCCACCACTTGTTCAGGTTTTTTTGCTTTTATCTCATTAATATTATTTTTATATATTAATTAAAATTTCTAATTTATGTCCTTAATACATGCATAAACAAACTTAAAAAAAAAATTATAAATTCATTTATTTAAATTTAATTTAGTATGGATCTTAAATTTACATGATTAATCATTTGTTCTTTTAATCAGAGTGTATATGCACCAGTTGGACAAAAGTAACCATTATACCAAAAATAGTCAAGTACCTATAATAGAATGGGGCATCAATCCGAAAATATCCGATGATCGGATCCGGGGTTTTGATCCGAAAATTCGATAATCCGATTCGCATTTCCCTGGTCCATATGATACAGTAGCATTTATGAGCCTGAACTATAAAATAAAGCGTGCATTGGGTGTATTATTGATGAATATTTATTATAATTTTTTTACTATTCAATAAACTAATTTATTGTACACCAACATTTTGCAGGTGATCAATGAAGATTGCATGGATCCAACGACCATGAATCTCGACTGTAATCACGATATTCCATTGCTTGTATACGTTGCTCGTGAGAAAAGACCATCGTACCATCATCACTTCAAAGCAGGAGCTCTCAACGTTTTAGTATGTTCACACGTAAACTAACCCGTTGTTTTGCAACTAATCACCCCATATCCCGTCCAAAAAATTGTTAAAGGGTTTCACTTTTTATCAGTCTTGGGTCGTAAATCTAAACCACCGGTTTAAAGTTACAAACCGTCGTCGGTTTAGGTTTGAATTCAAACCTTCCATCTCCAAATTATAGGTTTTCTGGTTAAGTATAGTTTTTTGTTTTTTCTTAAACCTATAAACCGCCTGAAACCTACACCGTCAAACTTAAAATGTCGGTTTGGCGGTTTAGGCCTTACTGGACCCAACACTACTTTTCATTTTTTCAATATCATTCCCTATAAACCATGAACCAGCTGGATAAAATCTGGATCAAACCTGGTTTTTTAGCTATAACAAAAAAATCAAAGATAAATTGAAAAATGATTTTGGGTTAGTATAATAAGAATCATTGTGATCAATACTTTATTTGTCTGAAATTGCAGCTTAGGGTTTCAAGCTTGCTAAGCAATTCCGGCGTAGTGTTAGTGTTGGACTGTGATATGTACTGCAACGATCCAACTTCGGCTAAACAAGCTATGTGTTTTTATGTTGATTCAAGCATTTCAACCTCTTTGGGGTTCGTCCAATTTCCCCAAAGGTTTCACAATCTTAGCAAGCATGCGATTTATGATTATGACTTTAGATGGGCTTTTAAGGTAAATCCATTATGATTGATGCTCATTTTCATTACATTTAGATCACTTTAATATTTGAAACTCTAAATGAAAAAAAACTAAAAAAAAAATCAATTATAATTAAGGTTTAGTTTGAAATGTACGTGACCTAAACATGTAAGAGAGGTTCGGTATCAATTTACCTCATAGTTTAAATTGTTACGAAGATTTGAACGTATTTTTCAGATTCTTCTACGAGGTATGGACGGCGTGGGTACAGGACCGATCATATGCGGGACGGGTTTTTACGTGAATAGGAAGGCATTATATAGTGACTACGTAAAGGGTATGTTTCCATATTACCGCATACATTTTGCAACATTAAAATTCATTCGTCAAAGTTTAATCGACGTTCATTTTTATGTGTATTCAGAACTCGATCCATTGGAGTTGAGGCAAACCTTTGGTCCTTCAAACGAAATCATAAGGATCCTAACTCAAGATATAAACCCTATTGATACAACATTACGAGATATGTCGCATAATATTTTACCACATGCCGAGTTCGTAGCCTCTTGCTCCTTCGAGAAGGAAACAAAATGGGGCGATAGGGTAACGAATTGCACCTTTTTCTATTCGAGTTCATATATATACCGTTTCTGGTGAGGAGATTTTTTTTGTACCACGTGTTGAGTTTTGATTTACTAACCGATTATTTTTCTAAGTTTTTTGAAAATGAACCCATATTTTTATTTATTGTCAGGAAAAAATGAACCGTGATAAAAACAAAACAATGAACAACTAACGTAAAAAAAAACGAACACGTTGTACAAAAAAAGAAGAATAACATTTCTTTTCACTTCCACGACAAGAAGTTTCCTCACCAGAACTAGAACATATATATATATATATATATATATATATATATATATATATATATATATATATATATATATATATATATATATATATATATATATGTCTAATTAGTTGAATGTATACACTAAAAACTAAACGTATATTATGATGAATTTAGTTGGGGTTCTACTACTATTCTGTAGCGGAGGACGTCTTCACCGGTTATAATCTTCATATTAGGGGTTGGAAGTCAGTTTATCTCGATCCTGAAAAAGCATCGTTTCTAGGAAGCTCAACGACGAATCTCAACGACTTGTTAACCCAAAACTCAAGGTGGACTGCTGGCCTTGTTGAAATAGGGCTTTCACGCTTTTGCCCATTGCTCTATGGCCCTTCTAGAAGAAACTTATCCCTTCTTCATCGTACTTGCTATGCTTTTCTCGAGTTGTATACAATCAACTTCATATCGGTTTGTTGTTTGACTATCATTCCTCAACTTTGTCTTCTCCACGACATCCCTATATACTCTAAGGTAACACTTACACAATGTACTATACATCTAGATCGATTTCTTTTGTTATGTACGTTGATATAGTTTAACATGAATATGTTAAATTTTAAGTCAAGGTAAATTTGTAAAAGTTCAATTGTTGACAGGAATCGAGTTCGTTGTTCCCATGGTTGCCGACACTTATCTTCTTGTCGTCCCAAATCAAACAACTTTATGAAGTAATCACAACCGGAGGGACAATGACGATTTGGTGGAATGAGCTAAGGACGTGGATATTGAAGATGTTGACGTGCAACACTTACGGTTGTATAGACGCGACAATGAAGATATTGGGCATTAAGAATACGACGTTCATACCGACTAACAAAGTTGTGGATGAAGATCAAGCGAAGAGGTACCAACAAGGTATACATGATTTTCAAACATCAAATATGTTTTTGGTTCCTTTGGGAACCGGTGTGATCTTAAACTTGGTATGTTTCGTCGTGGGATTATTTCGGATGGTGGTGGTAGGACGATGGGATAGCATCGCATTACAAGTTGTTTTATCGGGGTTCTTTGCAATAATGAGTATTCCCATTATCGAAGGGATGCTTGTAAGGAAAGATAAAGGAAGATTTCCGCCTTCGGCTACTCTAAGATCTATAGTTGTTTGCTTGGTACTTATTTTATTAGGACCTTTTGTACTTTTACGTTAGCAAATCTTTTATGTATTATGTCTGTGTATTTTGAATTGTATCAATGATATCAATGTATTTTATACAAAATTTTTTTTAAGAAGATATTTAAATATATTTTGTCGAGAGGGACCGTCCATAGAGCTTGTATATATTACAAAAGGATACCCCTTATCGACAATTTTTCGAGTGAATAGTTACATTAGCCCATATTAGTTTACAATATCGTTCTAAGATCAATTTGAACTTCGACCTTATTCAAGCGGATATTCAAGTCTAGTCCCAAACAAATTAGATCAATGGAACCAATTTTATAATATATATTCGGGTTTTTCGGGTCTAAAATTGAGTCTTTTTAAAATTATGCCGGACCGTCTGATCTAACTTAGATATCCAAACCAGGTCGGGTTCAATGAAATATTTTCAAACACTATGGGTTACTCACATAGATATGCTCCACCATGTATAGATTATAACTGAATTTTAGTAATAATACACTTTAGCTTGGCATTCTTTCTACAAGGAAAATTTGTAGCAAACTAATCGATAAGGACATACTCAAAACTTGTTGCAGCCTCCATTGCTGGTAGATTATTGTAAATAACTGAAATAGAGGTATGCCTTTGTAATTATTGTAAATCACTACAACAAAACTAAGTTTTTATAGCATTAAATGATAGCGTTTATAGCGTAAATGCTATAGATGACATGATTCAGTATTTTTATAGCGTTTCCGTTTCAAAAAAAATGCTATTAAATATATAATAAAAAATTCCGCCCTTTTCTTTAGTGTTAAGCGCGTCAATAATTTTTTTTATGCTACCCTGCCATGTAAAAACGCTATCTCTCCGCTTTAGTAGCATGCTTTTCCCTATTGCTCAAATGTTCTCTTTCCTTATCCTATCTTCTTTTCCTTATCAATGACTAATGACTCCAGTTTCCCCAAACCTCCACAATCTCTCACTCTCGAGGAGGCCAGGGTCCTCGTCGACTGGCTCCGGGACATGCTCGGCGTCTTCGCTGCCTCCTTCGCCCTTCCCGCCGTCGCCGTGGCTGCCCTTGGAGCCGCTGTTGAGGCGCCGGTTGTTGAGGAGAAAACTGAATTCGATGTTGTTATCGAGGAGGTGCCTAACAATGCCAGGATTGGGGCTATTAAGGCCGTTAGGCATTGACGAATCTCGCTCTCAAGGAAGCAAAGGAATTAATTGAAGGTTTGCCGAAAAAAATTCAAATTAAGGAATCTCTAAGGAAGAGGCCGAGGAAGCAAAGAAACAACTTGAAGCCGCCGGTGCTAAGGTCTCGATCATTTGATGTTTTTTTTAATCTTTTACTCGTTTGGGGTTTGTTCAAACAATTTGGGTCTTTTCGAAGTAAATTAGCCTTCACTTTGTTTCATTAGTATAGTAATTGATTGATATGATATGATAAAGATGCTGGTGTTGTAACTATAATTTTTTGGGAAAACCTTTGTAGGTATCATATGTTGAATTCGGTGCTATTTGATTCTACTATCTCTCCCCTTCAACCGCGAGGGTTCACTGCGGCTCCCCATTCCGTGCTATCTTCGATTTTAGACTTTCACACAACCATAGATTCCCTTCATCCGCGAGGGTTCACAACCACTGGCAGGTTAGATTCACCTCTCCCATTCGATGAGATCATATTAGAGGAGGAGAAACTTCACAGCGGCACCCCATTCCTTGCTCTCTTCGGTTTCAAACTTTTACACACCCACTGCCATCGATGACTCCCTTCAGCCTCTAGGGTTCACATCCACTGTCATCGACGATTTCACCTCTCTTATTCGACGAGATCAGATCACAAGATATTAGATCAAAGGAGGAGAAACTTCAATCTAATTTGAGTATGTTTTCCATTCTCTATTTTTGTGTTCTCTTGCCTACTTCTATCTATACGTTCTCTTTTCTTCATACTATCTGCACAAAATATCAAATTGTCAACTTGGTTACTATTTCATGACCTTTTCTGCTTCTTTTGTGACTTTTTCTTGCTGTTAAGCTTCTTGGATTGGTTCATATGTTTTCATTTTCACACGGGTATCTAAAAATCGCCTTCCATTTTGCTTGGTTTCTTAGGATTTTGCTCAATCTGTTATGGCTTCCCTAAATTCTTCCATTTTCTTGGGATGTTACTTGGTTAAGGTGTGGATATTATGGTGCTGAATTTTGTTGCTTAATCTTCTGATATCATCAGTTTGCAGCAAACATATTGCTTAATCTAAAAATCGCCCTCCATTTTTCCTAGTTTCTTAGGATTTTTGATGTCTGCTTCTTTTGTGAATTTTTCTTGTTGTGAAGCTTCTTTCAAGTCTTTCACCAACCTTTTTGCTAGTTTATGTTGCTTAATATTCTGATATCATCAGTTTATGGTGCAGAATTTGCCTGCTGAATTTGCATCCATTTGCAGCAAATATATTGTTGTTTGTTTAATTAGAAGCATTTGGGATCCCAATATCATTAGTTTATGAGATAAATTTGTTTTTCCATTCCTAGTTGAGTGCTTATCCAATCACTTCCGGGTATGAATATGTTTCAAGTCTTTAACCAACCTTTTTGCTATTTTTTTTTCATAATTTGATGATCAGAATACAATAACATATCTTTTTAATTGAACAATATTCTAAGGATTTTATATTAAAAATGAATTTTCTAGTTAGTAAGACCTTTGACATTGTTCACTGGAGGTTCCTTGGCCGAATGAATTCCTTTCCCACATCCATCCTCTTCTGTCGTCTTCTTCCCGAGTTTCTGTAAGTTCTGTCTCTCGTGCGTAAATTTTTCGATTTTGGTGTGGATGATTATTCTTTCTTATGGGCATTTCGTTGAGCTGTTGTGCTTTGAAAGCGTTTTGTGAATGATGCATCGTCTGCTTTAATTTTACTAATTTAGCTCTATGTTGTTGTCTAAGTTGAAATTTTTTGTCATATTTGGTTCAACTTTTATTTGTTGTGCGTCCTGTTATATGTTTCAAGCTCTTCAATTTGATCAATTGGATCATTTGATAATACTGTAGGATGAAATAGAAGGTGTTTTTTTATGCTAGGATCAATCTTTGTCTTAGTCGTAGGGTTCATTTAATTTAGGGTTCTTGATTAAGACCTTGGATTCTGATTCGATTTTTAGGCTTAACACATTACTAGTTCACTATTAAGACCTGGAATGTTAGCCCATATTACGAACTTGGATTTTCTGCAATTGTAATAATTTAAATTATAGGTCTATAAAGAGGGCGATCTTTGTTTTGCATACCCAATGTTACAAGTTTGGACACTCCATCAAACTACCCTCATTCAATAAGCTCTTTGAGTGCATCCTCTCCAGTCATTCAAGTTTGGACACTCTATGAAAATAATGTCTTTGTTTTGCTAATTTTGAGTACTCTCAGGGGTAAAAGAAGAAGGTTCAAGTTGACGTTTATGGATAGTTTAAAACCGAGGTTTCCTTTGTGTCCTCTTAAGGGAGTACTTTTTTTGAGCTAGTTTTTTGTAGTTAGACTAATCTACAAACTGGAAAGCATAAAAATATTGAGCTTTTGTACAAAAAAAGGAGCACAATCTGAATGGCAAATAAGTTGAAATCACCTGACATGGAATCAAGTTTTGTGTTCTATTATAATGTTTTGATGACTAGGATCTTAGATGTTGAACTTTATCATATGATGCAACTTGTTTTCTTATTGAATGTATCTGGTAATACATTTTTTATAATCATGTTGGATATCTGAATTCTATGAAAGAGACTTGCTTTAGCCTTTATTTAGATGTATCAGACTCCTTACCGAAAAAGTTCTCGATAAAGTTTTTTAGATTGCGTGTGATAACATTATTGCTGAGTACCTGGGATACACGTTGATTTAATCCAAGCATCTATTGTAATTGCAATGTTGTTTTAATTTGTCTTTTGTTCATGTTCTGCAGGTATTCTCACGTAAAAAATCCTTGTTAAAAATGACTTCTAATGTGCTCCTCCAAAAATTCAAAAGTGACCTACTGCCTTGAATGTCTTTTTTCACTTATTGAGCAGGTAAGCGGTTTCGGTCTATATTTTATAAACCCAATGATCAATAATATGCATGTTTTCATTACCTATTCTAATGTCTTTTCATTTACTGATTTCATTTGATGGCATTGAGGACATCCTTGTGATGTAATATCTTGCCAGTTTCTTTCTGGTACAAGCTTGCCAGTAATTTAAACCCGGTGTTGTATTATGTCCGATCGTTCTTTATTTCGAACTAGGTTATAATATTTCTAGATTTATTGCTACATACTTGTAATGATTTTTTTATAATGAAAGATGCTCTTACAATTTTAATGGAATTCAGTTTGTGGTTATGGAGCAAAGTTGGAATGATGTTGTTTGACTTGCAAATTTTTAAATGGAAAGACAGAATTCTGGCAAAACTGAAATGCTTTCGTCCACTTAATGATCTGTGGAATCCCAAGTACATAAGTATCCATGTAAAGAATTTAACCACATGAACCACAATTTTCGGGTTTCATGGGCATGTTGAAGTGCATGATCTGTGTACTCTACTGTCAACTGTATATGTATATCATATCCTTGTTATGTTAGGAAGTGAAAGTGAAGACCTTTTTCAAGTTATATGATATTTGAATGTATACATTTGGTGTATTGGGCTTTGACAGACGTTTTTGTTTTGTACAATCAAGTTTATGACAGGTAAGCACCCAAATATTTGTGCCCTGTCATAATTATACACATAACACAACTCGTTAGTTCTCTTTCTCTTGAAATCATTTTCATTTCCTAGAATCTTGATTAATGGTTTTACGAAGACTTGCTGATATCAAAGGCTACATTCATTTATGTTGTGCACTGTGGTTAGGGGATAGTGGAAGGGCAAGGACCGAACACTCGGCGTAGGAAAATTTAAGACGATTTGGACCGAAATGAGATGGAAGCGTAGGTTGACTGAGGGAAGTTCATGCATCAACAGGAATGATTAAGATGAAGATAGGTGAGGAGCATGTCCACGTCAGATCTTGTGTAAGGTATTAATTAACCACATCACGTGGTCAATTAATACCTTTGTTCAGGTCTACTCGTCATCGAGCCTACACTGTAAGCATGAGTTAGTTAGAGAAACTGACCTCACAATACAAATATTTATTTCAAATATAGTTAATTCTTTTTGAACCATAATTGAATATATTCTCACTTCGATCCAAACTAAATATGTTTTTACCGTTTGACACAACTTTTTAAGTACTAAAAGAGACGGCTGGTTGATAACATGCCTCTGTTATTGGCTTTGGGATGCTCATTTATGTGCCTTTTGCAGTGCCAGTATGATGTGATAGGTTCTGTTCGCTCCAAACGGTGTGTGCAAGCTTTAAATTTATAACCCTAGACTTAAGCTTAAAACAAGGATGTGAACCCGCAGTGTACGGGTCAATCGTAGTAAAAAGCAAGAAAATTCCAGGGGTCGATCACAGGGACTCGGTGAAACAAAGTCAATAACGGTAAGCTTCGTGAATACTAACCACAAGAGCAATTAACACAATCAAAGATGAATGAGAAGTCAACAAAGCAAACATGCAATTCTAGGGATTAAAGCATCTAGTTGTGGTTCCAACTCAAGATCTAAAGATAAGCGGACAAAGCTGAGATTTTTGCAAGGGGAAGGTGTTACTAAAGTGGAGTAGATTACCGGGTAAGTCTCACTACACACTAATCCTAAACCGTAACTCCTATTACCGGGTAAGTCTCAAGGAATCAAGATAAAGAACTATTACCTCAAACTAACACACCATCTAAGGGAATAGAATCAACCTTTACCGGGTAAGTTTCAGGCTAACTCACAAAGATGGGATGGAAGCACACTCAAACCCAAATAAAGGATAAACCTTTATTACCTACACTTATGATCGTTGGTACACAAACTAAGGAATTACCGGGTAAGTCTCATCCTAAGCTTGCATTGAACCAGAAAGGTGTAATAAGAATAGGATTTGGCAAACTCTAACACTTAACTCTCAGTTATGGATCAGATAAGTCACCTCGGTCAGCCAGTTTCCACCCCGGCCGAGATGTTCATCGACTGAACGAGATGCTTAGGGTTAAGGTTAAAGACTCGAACTTTCAAGATCCTACTGGAATCTAAGATTATTCTATCATTGTTTTTCCCACAACCTTCAGCCAATCACCCTAGAATCACACAAGGAAATTAGCCACTCATCATCATTATGAAAGTATTAAAATATATATGGGAAGAAGGTGAATATTTGAACAAAGAAGAATTTAAGGAAAAGACTTCAATAACTGAATCAAATATCACAACAAAGCGTTCCTTGGATATAAATCCAACAAGACAAGACAACAAGTGAGGGAATTTAAGACAATCTTACAAAACCCTCCAAAAAGCTATAAAAGCTATAAACTTCAATCTTCCTTCAACCTTCAAAAAGGTTCTTCGAATCTCTCCCAACTGGAGTAGGCTGCTGCTGCGTGCTGGATAAGCGAGATCTTCTCGTAAGCAAGATCTTCTCGTAAGCAAGATGATTGATTTGTGGAAATCCAACCCCTTTTATAAGAAAATAACCCTCCAAAGATAATAAATCTTAGAAAGATATTTTCCCATAAATATAGGTAAAATATAAGATTCTGCATATCTCCTTCCTTCCAGGAGCCAAGCCCAAAAATATAAGATCACTTTCCAATTTAAAAGATCTCATCCAAGAATAAAATATTCTCGCCGCGTCCTAGGTGTTCGCCTCGGTCGAGTCGGCGTCTTTGGATCACCTCGGTCGAGATGAATCTCTGGTCAACCGAGGTGAGTCATAACTGAATGTGAAATCTCTCAAAACTGGTTCAAAGTAAATCTTTAATCCATGGCTATGCTCCCTGGATGTAGCTCCAAATGACTCATGACTCCTTTTGCTCCTTTTTGATGCAAAACGTACTATTTCACCTGCAATTACAGCAAAACTAGGTGTAGACCTCGATTCTCGCAAAGGTAGATGAAATGGTAGTAAAATCACATAATATACATACAAACATGTAGATTATGAAAGATAAAACGTCCAAACAAACCACAAAATATAGACTATAATTCATGCTATCAGGTTCAACAGATGATGAGTATCGGTCGTCTACAAACATAGCAATCAGCTTATTGAGGCGTTACCGAAATGCAATTGAGCGCGGTGGCAATGACAACCTTAAGGTCCTGCCAAGTCATCTTTGTTTTTTCAGTTCAGGTATCTGAAATAAGGTCCTGCCAAGTCATCTTTGTTTTTTCTGTTCAGGTATTTGAAATGTGATGTTGGATGTTGTGTTGAGGGTGCAGGAGTTCATAAAGGCCGGGGTGAATGCATATGCATTAGGCTGCACCGGTGAAGGATTAAGGAAAGAGCTCATTAATTAGCACTATTAGAGCATCCTCAACAAGTTTGGACACTCTATTAAGGAAATCTCATATCACGAACTTGGATTTTCTCGCTTCACCCTCAGTTTCTTTGAGAGCATCCTCAACAAGTTTCATTGATCTCCTCATCGGCTTGTTTCTGAGCATCCCTTGCTAGTTAGATGGTTTATCCATTTTAGATTAGTATTGTCGAACTATGTTCTCTTGGTAAACAATTATTTTAAACAACTCATTTTTTGTATCATTTTAAATCTTAAAAATGAAATAATGGGGTTTTTGCCTCATGTCGTCATTCAGTTTCTATACCATTTATAGAAAACTCTATTGTTAGGTTTTATAGCGTTTATCAAAAACACTATTATTGGTATCTATATCGTTTATAAAACACTATAAATGACATTATTTTCATAACATTTGAGAAAACGCTATTAATAGGTCTACTTTTCCATAGCGTTACATCAAACGCTATAATAGGTTCACTTTTTCATAGCGTTTTCACAAACGCTATTATTGGTTACTTTTCCATAGCGTTTCCTCAAATGCTATAATAGTTCCACTATTTTATAGCGTTTGCACAAACGCTATAATAGGTCCACGCTTTTACAACGTTTATCAAACGCTATAATAGGTCCACTTTTTCATAGCGTTTGTACAAACGCTATTATTGGTTACTTTTCCATAGCGTTTCTGCAAACGCTATAATAGGTCCACTTTTTCAAAGCGTTTGCACAAACGCTATGAAAAGCTGTGACCCTATTATAGCGGGCTCTGTCATAGCGTTTATAAAAACGCTATTAATGTATATCATAGCGTTTTTCAAACGCTATGAATGCTTCTAAATGTTGTAGTGAATATGTTTATTCTATTAATATTACCCATCTGACGATGGAAACCCTAAGGGGAATATTATCCACATTCAATTCTCAAATGGAATCAGAGTCTTCTCTCCTCTAACCCTAATCCGCTGCACCTTCCCCTTCACCTCTTTCTCCGGCAATCTTGCTCCGATGGCCGATAAAAAGCCTTCCTCCACTCTGCTCTCGGAATCTCAAATATCAAGAACAACATGACTCTTGTTCAGGATCATGATCGATACTCCGTATGCATCTTGGGTCACCTTTTTTCGTGTTACTACGAAAGCCCATAGTGTTCTTGATCATATTGATGAATAAGTTCCGCGTCCTACAGACATCGACAATTCCTTATGGCTTCAAGTTGATGCCACTGTTCTTCAGTGGATATACAATATGGTCTCACGCGACATTCTTCTTCAAATCCTTGACTCCGACGACACCGCGCTTCAAGCTTGGAATCGCGTCAAAGATATTTTTCAAGATAACAAAAACACTCGGGCGGTGTATCTTGAGCACGAGTTCTCCAACTGTAAGTTATCCGATTTCTCCTTTGTTAATAACTTTTGTCAGCATCTCAAATCATTGACAAATCAACTAAAGGGTGTCGGATCGCCGGTTCTTGTAACTCGTTTAGTCCTTCAACTAATCTCGGGTCTCCCGTCTGAATACAATGTTGTGGTGAGTTTTATTCAGCAAACGGATCCTCTTCCGAGTTTTATAAAAGCACATTCTCAACTGCTTCTCGAGGAAACCCGGCTCGCGACGCAAACAGGCTCCGGCAAGTCTTCGTCGGCCCTCACCGCCGCAACAACTACATCAACAAGAACAACTGCAAACCCTTCGCCTACTTTAGACCGGCCCAGTAGTAGTCGGAACAGGGGCAAAAAAGGAAATGCCGGATCCAACAACACCAATACTCCAGCCCAACGCTTTGTTTTCCGGCCCAACTTTGGGTGGACCTGATGCACCCTTGGATGTCCCTTTGACGTTGACCGTAGACGAGGAGGACGAGGCTCTAAGGGTTCGCTCAGATGGACCGCTCACCCGGTCCCGAGCTAAGGCCATTGCCCGAGCCACCGGATCCATCATCGTCCGCACCACAACTTCACTTGGGTCCATTACCGGCATGCCGTGTCTCTACACCACTATGGCATAGGCTACCGGTTCCGTTAGCGGCATGTCTCGTCTTTCCGACTCCATGGCATGAAGCTAGCTTATTTTTGGACTATATTTTTATGTTTTTTTTTTATGTAATAAAGGGATATTCCGTTTAAAAATATTCCCTTTTGATCTTATCCTTTTAGGTTTTGATCTTATCCTTTTAGGTTTTCCCTTTTGGACTTTTCTTCATGTATTTTTGTTTGGCCTGTTGGCCCATAGGTAGGCAAGATTCTCTATGTAAGAGATATCTTGCCTCACTTATTTTTCATGTTCAATATTACTAAGTTTTGAGAAGAATTTCTTCCTACTTAGCTTGGGCATCAAAACCTCTCTTTTATCTCTCAAATTTCTTCCTTGGATCTCATCTTTGATCCAAGAAATCCATATTCGAGGATTCTTCTTAAGAATCAACCTTCGATCCACACAAAAAGGCTTATTCGATCTCCCTAGATCGAATTAACCTTTGTTTCTTCATCGCTTCCGCCCCTTTGGATATGAAACGATACAACGTTGAACAAAGAATCAAGGAGTAGTTGGAGTTTTGCTTGATCTAGATCCGGAGTTATCCTTGGTTACCTCCAAGGACGCATCATGACCCCTCTTCACAACCTTGCTGGCGGGCCCCCTATTGCACAATCCTGGATGCCGGCCCATTCCAGTTCTGGCCCAATCCCACCTCCACCTTGCCCCTACCCAAATAACCAGCAGTGCCTTCTTGGATCCATACCAGTCTTCAGCCCCCAACAAGCCCACTAAACGCAGGACCAGTTTCCCTTTACTACTCAGCCCACTTCACTGGACCAATTATTTGCCACAATAACGTTAAATCCGACGGACAATTTATGGTACATGAACAAGGGAGCCACCTCACACATTACGAATAATTCTAGTAATCTCTTGTCTTTTTCGCATAATGTGCCATTAAATTCGATAATTGTTGGAAATGGTATGCATATTCCTTCTACAGGTCTTGGTAATGCTATCCTACCCACCCCTAAACAAACCTCTCCGTTTATCAAACATCCTTGTCGCACCCAAAATTTTCAAAAACCTAGTTTCCGTTAGACGTTTTACAAACTGATAACCTTGCTTCTGTTGAATTTGACCCTTTTGGTTTCTCTGTGAAGGATCTACACACGGGGACCGTTCGTTTGAGGTGTAATAGCTCCAAGGAGCTCTATCCAGTTACTACTCCACCGGTTAGTTCACCACATGCCCTCTCGGCAGAGTCTTCTTCCACTTGGCATGCTCGTCTAGGTCATCCCGGCATGCTGGTCTTTATTTTTCTTCAAAATTCTTCATTTTTTAAATGTGTTAAGGAGACATCGACTCCTCTTTGCCATGCGTGTCAACTTGGAAAACATCATAGACTTGTGTTTGATCGCTCCTCTACTTGTACTTTTACGCCATTTGATATTATTCATAGTGATATTTGGACCTCTCCTATCCCTATCTGAGAAGGTTTTAAATATTACTTGTTGTTTCTTGATGACTATTCTCATTTCTTATGGAACTATCCAATCAAATTTAATTCACAAGTTTTTGAGCTCTTTGGGCAATTTCACAAACTCGTTCAAACACAATTTCGCACAAATATTAAAAGTTTTCAATGCGACATGAGGGTGAGTTTAACAACACGAATTTTTACAAGTTTTTTGCTACTCATGGTGATAAAACGATTTATGACGTAGGTTTAGGCACTCATGTAGATAGTTTTTCCGCTCATTCGTGCATGGTTTAGCACTAGTTCATGACGTTTGCACTCAATTCTTGTATATTTGTCGAAATAGATGTCTACACGGACTTTTGCATGTTTTGTAGGTATTTTGGGAGCTTTTGGAGCTTAATCGATACATTCGGGGATCGTTCCTCGTGATGACACACATCCGGACTCATCGGGAAACAAGCTAGGAGCAAAGGAGAGCACATAGGACCTTGTTGGTGCATGCCTTGCACCAACTCGTGGTTCAACAATCAAAAGAGAGCTGAAACACCAGAATCACGGTCCCTGACACTTCCACGGCCGTGGAACTGACCGTGATTCCCTCCAGACAGCTGTCCCACGATCTTTTCAACCGACTCTTGCAAATGGTGAAGGCTACAAGTACTCATGCAGGCTGATTCTAGAGGGGACCTCAACACACACATTTTCTCATTCAATCTTGGATGGGAGCAACCCTTGGAGAGGAAGAAAACACTCCCATTTGGAGAAGAAGAAGAAGCACACTAGTTCATAGTTTTCATAGTTTTAGAGTGACTTTTGAGTGAACATTTGTGGAACGATTTGCAAGGATTTGTAAGAAACGATTCGAACCTTCTTTTGAAGGGTTTTAAGTTCTTCTTGACTTTGATTCAGCTTAGTTCTCTTATTTTACTTGTTTCATTTCATATACTTGCCAATGAAGGCCATGAATGTATGCTTGTTGAGTTTGATTGTCATGATGCATGTTGTTTGCTAAATAAATGTGATTCTAGGGTAAGGGGGTGATGGTTATGGCTTGGACTATGATAGAATAGACTTAAATGTATCTTTGGATGATCTACTTGCTCGTACTTGACTGCTGCTAGAAATCACGGTCTGTTCTAGCCAGACCACGGCCGTGGTTCTCAGGATCAGACCGTGATTTGCTTCAGCTGAGCTTTAATTGATAAATCTACTTGTTAGGATGTTAGATTGTTGAAGTCCTAGTGTTTGTTAAGCTTAATCTAGCCTAGGGTGACCTAATGCTAACAATCTAAGTGAGGAAAGAGACCTACCTTGTGATTTCCGATCTTAAGTACCGAAGATGACGAACTCTAGGTAGTAGTGATCCTCATAAGCCACTATTGGATTGAGTGTGCTAGGATTGATGTTTAGGACTCGCCTTCCCAAGACTTACCCAGTAAGGAGAGGTTAAATCTCTAGATAGCAATCCAGTTTGTGTAGATTCCCCAACCTTAGGTTCCTAGAGACTTACCCGGTAATAGGACCTTAGGAGCGGACTAGTGGATCATGAGACCTACCCGGTGATTGGTTCCATTCGAGAAACATTCTTTCCCAACACACCATAGCTAGTCCAAAGTTGAATAGAAGCTTGAGTCCAATGCCATAATCTGAATTCCTAACCCCTAGAATCCTCTTTTCTCTTTGATTACATATCTCGTATTTGCCTTGTTTATTTGTGTTTTAGTTTGATTTCTTAGTTGTGTTGACATCTTATCTCATTGTGATCTTTGTTTGATCACCACAAAACCAAACCCAAAAACATTGCAATTTTCATTTATTTGTTTCTCTCATCTTTTCTTAGTCTAGATTTACACTATTCCTTAGTCACTATTTGACTCGATGTCACCTCAGTCTTTGTTTTCGACCTCGGAATACTATCCTTACTACGAAACGTCCCATACACTGTGGGTTCGCTAGGAGTTAGGAAAAATATATCGAGTTATAAATTGTAAGACTTTTGTGCTACACAATCTTAGCGTGACAAGTTTTTGGCGCCGTTGCCGGGGACTAGGTTAAGATTGAGTCAAAGTTTGTGATTGTTTATAGTGTAGGTCTTTCTTGTTTCTTTTGATCTCCTTTGGTTTGTGTCTTTGCTTTTCAGGACATCTCTACTCTTTAGGTGCATGCGAAGATCTCGTGGCAAGGATTTAGCTCCATTCGATCCCGAACCGGAGAAAACCCTTAGATCTAGATCCAAGAGCATTAGAAAGGGAAAAGAGATGGCCGGAAGAGATCTCCAAGCTGAGTTAGATGAAGCTTTAGAGCAAATTAGGCTAAGGGATGAAGCCTTGGAGAATGAGAGGAGACTTACCAATGAGAGGCAAGAAGCAACTAGGAGGTAGATTGAATAGATTAGACAAGCTCTTGTGCAAAGAGAGCTTAATCGTCAACAACCTCCACCTCTACCACAACCACAACCGACGGTGAATATTCGGGTTGTGCCCATTGCTATTGAAGAGCCACAAACGTTAGGGCAACGTATGAATCCGGCACAAAGAGCACACCGTCCGGGTGTGAACTTGGGAGACCCCGCAACCCATGATTACGAGCTCCGTCCTCAAGTTCTACAAATGATCCGGTACAATCAATTTGGAGGAATGGAAGAAGAGTCTCCTCATCAACATTTGATGAACTATGAGATCTTGATGGAGACTCTAAGGCCGCCTAGATTGGAGAGCAACAACCATAAGCTTAGGGATTTTTCCTTCACACTTAAGGATAAAGCCTTGGCATGGTATCAATCCATTCCACAAGGGCGAGTGAGTACTTGGGAGGAGATGACAACTTAGTTTTTGACAAAGTTCTTCCCGCCTTCCAAGACTACCGAGTTAAGAGGGAAGATCAATGCCTTCGTGATGAAGGATAGAGAAAGCCTATTCAAATCTTGGGAGAGGTTCAAGGACCTTCTCCTAGATTGTCCACACCATGGAATGTCTAAGATAGAGTTATTGGAGATCTATTTCAAGGGGCTTGATGAGGATAGCCAATTCAAGCTTCAATCACTTTCCGGTGGAACATTCATGGAAAAGAATGTGGATGAGGCTTGGGAGTTTGTAGAGAAGCAAGCTTTGGTGATAGAGAAGTACTCCCATAGGAAAAGTGATAGGAGAAAACCGGGAGTTTATGAAGTGAGTGAAGTCACCATGAGCAACTACAAGCTTGATGTCATCAACAATGAGCTGAAATCTTTGAGGGAGTTGTGTGCTACAACTTTGAAGAATCAAGCAAACCCTCAAGTGCAAGTGCAAGCAAACTTGTCTTCCAAGGAGGAAGATGTGAACTACATGGGAAGGGGCAACTTCAACAATTATCAAGGCCCTAGGAACTTCAACAACAACCGGAAATTCAACAATTACCGACCTAACCATAGCCATCCCGGATTTTCCTATTCTAACCCGGAGGGTGCCTTGAACCCTCCCGCTTCCATAAGGGCAGCACCACCACCAAAGGCTTCACAAGAGCCTCCACCCGGATTTACTCAACCTCCAAAGGATAGAACTGAGATGATGTTTGAGCAATTGCTTGGAAGGTTGAGTGGACTTGAGAGCACGGTGACTTCCATTTCTAAAGCTCAAAAGGTGTTGTAAGCACAAGTGTTCCAAAAGGCGGGTGAAGCTCATAGAGATCCGGGAAAGCTTCCCGGAAGAACCGAAGATTATCCAAGAGGCCAAGTGTTGGCCATCACAACAAGGAGAGGGTTAAGAATGAAGGATCCCTTGCCTAAGGAGAATGCTAAAGGAAAGCAAGTAGTGGTGGAGGAAGAGAAATTGCAAGAGGAAGGGGGCAAGAGCAAGGATGATGAGCCAACATACGTGGTACCTCCTCCATACAAGCCACCACTACCGTTCCCACAATCACGAGCAAGAGCTCGCTTGGACAAACACTTCGGTAAATTCCTTGAACTTATGTCTAAGTTGCATATTAACATTCCGTTCATAGATGCTATTCTAGGTATGCCGGCCTATGGAAAATTTTTTAAGGAGATACTCTCCAACAAAAGGAAGTTGGAGGAGTATGGAAAAGTGAGAATGACAAAGAGATCCTCGGAGTTGATTCAAACCATACGGGAGGAGATGCCTCCTAAGCTAAGAGATCCGGGATCCTTTGTGTGCCGATTGGAGTGGGAGAAGTGAAGTATGAAGCCTTATGTGATCTTGGGGCAACTGTAAGCATTATCCCGCTTGCACTTTGCAACAAGGTTGGGCTAGGAGAGCCAAATCCGGTCAAGATGACCCTCTACATGGCGGACCGTTCAATCACTCACCCCGTAGGAATCTTGGAGGACATACCGGTGCAGCTCAGGAAGTTCTATGTGCCAATAGACTTCGTTGTTTTGGACATCCCGGCGGACTACCCGGTTCCTATCATTTTGGGAAGGCCGTTCTTAGCCACTTCCGGATGCTTGGTAGATTGTAAGAATGGAATCCTCTCCTTCAACATTGGAGAAGAGAATATTAAGTTCAAGCTATCCACAACGATGAAGGGGCCAGCCCTTGGTGAAGATGTGTTCAACATTGTCAAGCAAGAGGAATCTAGAGAAGTTGTGAGCTCGATCTTGATCAAGGAACCCTTGGAGAAGGTTCTTAGCTTGAGTTTGATGGAGGAAGGAGTTGAGGAGGCTTGTAATGAAGAAATCAAGGCTTTGGATGCATTGGAAAAGGAGACAAGGGCTGAATTTGAAGTACACGAAGGTGTGCTGAATTGTTGTATGAATCACGGCCAAGGGGGAAGAACCACGCCCGTGGAAAGTCCCGTGGAACTTACTGGATTGCTCAAAAAGGCTAGCTTTGCAAGTTCCACGGCCGTGGTTATGCCAGAGCCCGTGGTTTAGCCCGTGGTTTCTCCAGAAACTGCCTTAGTTGTTGATCAAGCTTCAAGGAGTCTTGAGAAGTCTTCCATGGCTTTGGATTCATCTCAACCAATATTGTATGAAGCGTCTCCACTCGATAAAGGTCCTCCTAAACTCGAACTTAAACCCCACCCCTCTCATTTGAAGTATGCTTTTCTTGGTTAAAATTCTACATATCCGGTTATTGTTAATGCATGCTTGAATGATGATGAGTTGAATAGGCTGTTGCATGAATTGAGATTGCATAGGAAAGCCATAGGCTATACCATTGATGATTTAGTTGGCATTAAACCGTCTTTATGCATGCATAAGATCTTGATGGAAGATAACCATAAACCCTCAATTGAACCTCAAAGAAGATTGAATCCAATAATGAAAGAGGTAGTCAAAAAGGAAATCCTTAAGTTGCTAGATGCGGGAATCATTTTTTCGATTTCGGATAGTAAGTGGGTTAGTCCCGTGCATGTGTTTCCTAAGAAGGGTGGGATGACCGTAGTGACCAATGAGAATAATGAACTAATCCCAACTAGAACGGTAAGGGGTTGGAGGATGTGTATAGACTATAGGAAATTGAACATGGCCTCTAGAAAGATCACTTCCCTCTTCCTTTCATTGACCAAATGCTAGAGAGATTAGCTCAACATTCACACTTTTGCTACTTAGATGGCTATAGTGGATTCTTCCAAATCCCTATCCACCCGGATGACCAAGAGAAAACTACATCCACATGTCCTTGGGGTACATTTGCATATAAGAGAATGCCATTTGGGTTGTGTAATGCACCCGTCACCTTTCAAAGGTGTATGATGACTATCTTTTCCGAATATATTGAGAACATCATGGAAGTGTTTATGGATGATTTCTCTGTTTATGGATCTTCATTTGATGATTGCCTAGCTAACTTGTCTTTGGTGTTGAAAAGATGTAAGGAGAGTAATCTTGTCTTGAATTGGGAAAAATGCCACTTCATGGTAAGTGAAGCCATCGTGTTGGGTCACTTAGTGTCCAACCGAGGCATTGAGGTTGATAGGGCTAAGATAGAAACAATAGAGAAGTTGCCACCACCTACCTCGGTGAAGGGGGTAAGGAGTTTTTTAGGGCATGCCGGTTTTTACCGGAGATTTATTAAAGATTTCTCTAAGATTTCTAAGCCTCTTACTAACCTACTAATGAAAGATGTTGAGTTTGTTTTCTCCAAGGATTGCCTTGAGGCTTTTTGTAGGTTGAAGAATGCTTTGATCTCCACACCTATCATGCAACCTCCGGATTGGAGTCTACTATTTGAGATCATGTGTGATGCAAGTGATGTAGCCGTTGGGGCTGTTTTGGGGCAAAGGAAAGATGGGCGCACACATGCCATGTATTATGCTAGCAAGACGCTAGATGATGCCCAACTCAATTATGCTACCACCGAGAAGGAGTTGCTAGCGGTTGTGTACGCATTTGAGAAGTTCCGCTCGTATCTAGTTGGAGTGAAGGTCATTGTGTATACGGATCATGCTGCGATCCGTTATCTCCTTACAAAGAAGGATGCCAAACCTCGTTTGATTCGGTGGATCCTTCTTCTTCAAGCGTTTGATTTGGAAATCCGGGACAAGAAGGGGTCCAAAAATTCTGTGGAGGACCATCTTAGTAGGCTACCTCCATTGGAGATTGGAAGAGATGACATCCCGATTGATGACTCATTCCGGGATGAGCAATTGCAATTGATCGAGGAGTGTTTGCTTCAAGTGTCTAAGGGAAGTGAGCCATGGTATGCCGACATTGTGAACTATCTTGTGTGCGAGGAGGTGCCTCCCGGTTTGTCATATGCCCAACGAAAAAAGTTCTTTAAGGATGTGAGTCACTACTATTGGAGTGAACCGCTTTTGTTCAAGAGAGGGCCGGATGGGGTTTTTAGGAGATGCATACCGGAGGATGAGGTGGAGAGTGTGATCTGCCATTGTCACTCCTTGCCATGTGGAGGGCATGCTAGCTCACACAAGACATGTGCAAAGGTGTTGCAATCCGGTTTCTTTTGGCCAAGTTTGTTCAAGGATGTGCAGAATTTTGTGGTAGCTTGTGATGCTTGCCAAAGGACGGGCAACATCTCAAGGAGGAATGAGATGCCCTTGAACAACATACAAGAGGTAGAGATATTTGATGTTTGGGGTGTGGACTTCATGGGGCCATTCCCTTCTTTATGCGGTAACCTTTACATCCTATTGGCGGTGGACTATGTCTCGAGATGGGTAGAGACAATTGCCTCTCCTACAAATGATGCCAAGGTTGTGGTGCGGTTCTTCAACCGAGTGATCTTTCCTAGATTTGGAACACCAAGGGTGATCATAAGTGATGTAGGGAAGCACTTCAACAATAGGAACTTTGAGACACTTTTGGCTATGTATGGGGTGACTCATAAGGTGGCAAAACCTTACCATCCCCAAACTAGTGGCCAAGTGGAGATCTCCAACCGGGAGGTAAAGGGAATTCTCGAGAAGACGGTTTCTAGGACGAGAAAGAATTGGGCTATGAAGCTCGATGATGCTTTGTGGGCTTATAGAACCGCTTTCAAGACACCGATTGGCACCACTCCCTACAAGCTAGTCTATGACAAGTCTTGCCACCTCCCGGTAGAGATGGAGCATAGGGCGTATTGGGCCATAAGGTGGCTGACCATAAGGAAGCCGGAGAGAAGAGGTTGCTTGATATGAACGCTCTTGAGAAGATCCGGTTGAATGCCTATGAAAACGCTCGAATCTACAAGGAAAGGACCAAACGTTGGCATGACAAGCGTCTCATCCCGAAGGAGTTGAGTGAAGGAGACTTGGTACTTCTCTTCAACTCAAGGCTACGGCTCTTCCCCAGAAAGTTCAAGTCAAGGTGGACGGATCCTTATGTGGTGAAGAAGATCTTTCCCATGGAGGGGTTGAGATAGGTGGGGAGTATTGTGGATATTTTAAGGTGAATGGGCATCGGTTGAAGAAGTATATCCCAGGAGCACGGTGGATATGATTGCCCCTCTTCGCCTAGAATGAAACGCTCCCGAATTTGGTCAAGCTAATGACCTTAAAGAAGCGCTTGATGAGAGGCAACCCATTGGTAACATCTTTCCCTTTTTCGCTTTTGTTTTGTTTTTCATTTTTCCGTTTTTTGTGTGTTTGGTATGCTTTGTGTGTGTGCTAGAGTCTTGGTAGCATGGAAGCCTTGCAAGACATGAGTTGATGATGATGATCCCATATCAATTATGGGTAGAGCGGACGTGGGACTTGGACGGCTAGCGGTGCCTAGCGCGGATCCCGACGCCATGATGAATATTAGGAGCTCTCTACCATTTTTGATTGATTATCCACCATCACTCCACTTGAGCGAACCAAAATACCGAAGCAAACCATTTTTACATTGTGAGAACCCTCTTTCACTCTTCTTTACTTGAATACCACATTGGGGACAATGTGTTTCTAAGTATGGGGTGGGGTTCCCATGATCATTTGCATGATTGCATCTAGGATAGTTACATATTGTTACATGATTCATTAGTTTTTGCATTGTACATATATATTTCAAAAAATTCAAAAAATTAGAAAATTAAAAATTTTTTAGTGCTTCTAAGTTTGGGAATGACCCTTATGATGAGATTGTTTTGTGAATTGGCTATGGATGGCCTTATGTGTTGAATAGATGCATGCATATGTGGACTTGAAGTACTTATCTTGAATCCCATGAATGAATTGTGATTATGATGCTTGCCTTGATTGGATTGAGGATTGAAGGTCGAAATTACATGCTAGTTCTTGCACATCATCTAGGAGTGATTAAGGCAATTCATCTTTCTCTACTTCTCATCTTGATCATGTTGTTTGAGCACCTCAATTGATGTAAAATTTGACCTCTTTTAACCCATCCGGGAAAAGAAGCATGCTAGTGTATTGAGTGTGTGAAAAGCAAGTGTGGGGTGAAGTTGTTGATGGATGAATGTTGTGAATGAAGTGCTGAATTTGTTGTGAAAAATGTAAAAAAAATATAGGTTTGGGGACGTTGGTTTTGATGACGAGTAACTCGGCGCCATTCACATAATCGGGTGTTTGTGCTTTGCCAAAGTCGGATAAACCAATAGTCCTAACGAGCTTTGGTATGTGTGCCCGGTGTGGATGCACCTCGAAAAATAAAAAAGCCCAAGGACCGCTAATCACCAAGGTTTCGGCTTTTGTACACCAATGTCATTGTCTCAAAAATAAGTGAAAGAAAAAGAAAAGAAAGAAAAGATGGAGAAAATATACACTTGTGGGAAGTTGATCAAAAATGTGAAGTTGTGTTTGTTTAGTTCCTTTCCCGGATTAGCACCACATAACTTAGAAAAACTCCCATCTATTCACAACGTTTCTTGGCCTTTTATTTCCTAAGTCCTTGTGATCTATTTGCATGTGTGTAAGACTTAGTGATCTAGATTGGATATACTCATGATCATCTTGACTTCTTCGTTTTTACATTTCATGCATGCTTTCGAGTTAAGTATAATTGTCTTTCCGTGCCTTCATTTATTTGATACATGATTGTTTGTCCATCGCCATGAAACATTAACTATGAAGGTGATCCATCTTTAGAAGCACAATCCCAAAAATATTTTCAGTTTTTCATGCATTCATAAATCATGTCATCTCTTAGCCTATAGTCGGACTTTGCTCGGGGACGAGCAAACCTTAAGTATGGGGTATTTTTGATAACACGATTTATGACGTAGGTTTAGGCACTCATTTAGATAGTTTTTCCGCTCATTCATGCATGGTTTAGCACTAGTTCATGACGTTTGCATTCAATTCCTGTATATTTGTCGAAATAGACGTCTACACGGACTTTTGCATGTTTTGTAGGTATTTTGGGAGCTTTTGGAGCTTAATCGATACATTCGGGGATCGTTCCTCGTGATGACAAACACATCCGGACTCATCGGGAAGCAAGCTAGGAGCAAAGGAGAGAACATAGGACCTTGTTGGTGCATGCCTTGCACCAACTCGTGGTTCAACAATCAAAATAGAGCTGAAACACCAGAATCACGGTCCCTGGCACTTCCACGGCCGTGGAACTGACCGTGATTCCCTCCAGACAGCTGTCCCACGATCTTTTCAACCGACTCTTGCAAATGGTGAAGGCTACAAGTACTTTTGCAGGCTGATTCTAGAAGGGACCTCAACACGCACAATCTCTCATTCATTATTGGATGAGAGCAACCCTTGGAGAGGAAGAAAATACTCCCATTTGGAAAAGAAGAAGAAGCACACTAGTTCATAGTTTTCATAGTTTTAGAGTGAACATTTGTGGAACGATTTGCAAGGATTTGTAAGAAACAATTCGAACCTTCTTTTGAAGGGTTGTATGTTCTTCTTGAATTTGATTCAGCTTAGTTCTATTATTTTACTTGTTTCATTTCATATACTTGCCAATGGAGGCCATGCATGTATGCTTGTTGAGTTTGATTGTCATGATGCATGTTGTTGGCTAAATAAATGCGATTCTAGGGTAAGGGGGTGATGGTTATGGCTTGGACTATGATAGAATAGACTTAAATGTATCTTTGGATGATCTACTTGCTCGTACTTGACTGCTAGAAATCACGGTCTATTCTAGCCAGACCACGGCCATGGTTCTGAGGATCAGACCGTGATTTGCTTATGCTGAGCTTTAATTGATAAATCCACCTGTTAGGATGTTAGATTGTTGAAATTCTAGTGTTTGTTAAGCTTAATCTAGCCTAGGGTGACCTAATGCTAGCAATCTAAGTGAGGAAAGAGACCTACCCGGTGATTTCCGATCTTAAGTACCAAAGATGACGAACTCTAGGTAGTAGTGAGCCTCATAAGCCGCTATTGGGTTGAGTGTGCTAGGATTGATGTTTAGGACTCGCCTTCCCAAGACATACCCGGTAAGGAGAGGTTCAATCTCTAGATAGCAATCCGGTTTGTGTAGATTCCCCAACCTTAGGTTCCTAGAGACTTACCCGGTAACAGGACCTTAGGAGCGGACTAGTGGATCATGACACCTACCCGGTGATTGGTTCCATTTGAGAAACATTCTTTCCCAACACACCATAGCTAGTCCAAAGTTGAATAGAAGCTTGAGTCCAATGCCATAATCGGAATTCCTAACCCCTAGAATCCTCTTTTCTCTTTGATTACATATCTCGCATTTGCCTTGTTTATTTGTGTTTTAGTTTGATTTCTTAGTTGTGTTGACATCTTATCTCATTGTGATCTTTGTTTGATCACCAAAAAACCAAACCAAAAAACATTGCGATTTTCATTTATTTGTTTCTCTAATCTTTTCTTAGTCTAGATTTACACTATTCCTTAGTCGCTATTTGACTCGATTTCACCTCAGTCTTTGTGTTCGACCTCGGAATACTATCCTTACTACGAAACGTCCCATACACTGTGGGTTCGCTAGGAGTTAGGAAAAATATATCGAGTTATAAATTGTAAGACTTTTGTGCTACACAATCTTAGCGTGACACATGGCATCTCTTTTCGTTTTTCGTATCCTCATACCTCTCCTCAAAATGCCAAAGCTGAGCGTACCATTCGTACGATCAATAACATGATGTGGTCTCTTCTTTTTCACGCGCCTATCCCCGTCTCCTACTTGCCGCACGCCTTATAGACATCTTGCTACCTTCTGAACATTCTTCCTTCCACCACCATTCACAACAGGTCTCCTACCCACGTGTTATACCACACTACCATCCTTAGGTCATCTCCGGGTTTTCGGTTGCCTTTTTTTTTATCCCAATCAAAGCGCAACCATTTCCCATAAACTTCAACCTCGCACTACAAAGTGCGTTTTCCTAGGGTACCCCACTCATCATCGGGGATACAAGTGTCTAGAGTTGGATACAAATAAAATTATTCTTTCTTCTCATGTCACTTTTGATGAATCTCAATTTCCGTTCTCCACCCGGAACAACAACTCCCCGGAATCATATAATTTTCTCACCGACGAAGATCCTTCACTGTACCACATTACCTTCCTTAGAAGTCTTCAGGACATTTCCCAACCCTCTCCTACGTTTGGGCCAATCTAGCCTATTCCCACAGCTGCGTCTGGCCCATTCATGGTGACAGGCCCACAGTCTCCTCAGCCTGCTACTCCCAACGCTTCATCCCAGCACCCAATTCCCAATGCTACCTCTTCCAGCCCCTCCCCTCTAATGCCGACCCACCTGTTGCCGTCAACCCAACGCTACATCCCGGCCCACCAGCTCCCACCAGCCCATTTAATATCCCCCACCACTTAAATGAGCTATCCACCTTCAATTCCCAGCCAATAAGTTCAACCTCAGCCCAGCCCGCTCTCGTGCCCACCCGTCAGACCCGGAGTTGATCCGGAATTGTCACACCCAAACCCATCTTCGATCTATCAGTCTCCACTACCTCATCTTCCCGTCTTATCTCGCCCATACCCAAATCACACAACTTTGCTTCCAGGACCCGTATTGGAACCATGTCATGCTTGATGAATATCGAGCCCTTATGTGAAATAAGACTTGGGTTCTGGTTCCTCGTCCTAATGATGCTAACATTGTGCGGTGTATGTGGATAAGTACAAGTCTAATGGTTCTCTTGAACGCTACAAGGCTCGGTTGGTTGCCAATGGGTGTTCCCAATAGGTTGGAGTGGAATGTGATGAGACTTTTAGTCCAGTCGTTAAACCGGCAACCATCCACATGGTTCTTAACATTGTAGTATCTCGTTCTTGTTCCATCCACCAGCTCGACGTTTCGAATGCCTTTCTTCATGGACATTTGAACAAAACACTAAACATGTTTTAACCTCTACGTTTTTGTGACTCCTCTCGACCTGATCAATAAACACTTATAGTTTTGTTGTTTAGGCTAGTGAAATGCAAAGATGTTTAGTTTCGGTTTTAGGACTTATGGATGTGTTTGGGATTAGTTTTTTGGGTTAAATTGCTAAGTGGACTCTTATTGTCTATAAATAACATCAATAAATACTTTTGTTCTATATGTAACAAACTATGCCCTTTTATTTATGAGAAGAATTATTGGTAATAATATTTGTAACTTCTATTGGGTATTGGTAGATGACCAATATTGGGTTTTGGTAGATGAGCAATATTGTTTTGGAATCCTACAAAAATATTTTATACATGTATATATAGGATTATGTAAAATATGGTAATCTTTTACGGGGACTTATAAAGTTAAGAATATATTACACATGCATAGGATTATGTAAAATATGATAATTTTTATAAAAATCACGGATTTAATTATTATTGTTAGGAAGTTTATATGTAATATCGGACACATAAACATTTAGAAAGAAGGGGACATGAGAGCCAAAAAAATAATACACAAGAGTGTAAATTGGAGTTTATTATTGAAAAATATTGAACTTATATGATCAAAAATTTATATAGGGTAATATACTTCTTATGTGTTAGACATAGAGGGTGCATTCATCTTGCGTTGTAAAATTCTCACTTTTATTTGCCCAAATATCAAAATTAAGGTAATTATACGAGTTGAACTTTGGTATGTTCGGTTCGTTTATGTTCGAGTTGAGCCTAACACCTGCTATTAGTAACCGTTGTCTTGTTCCGATGGATTCTTTTGTTCAAGTCGTTAACCGCCAAACCATCCAAGCATAAGATGTAATGGTCAAAAATCAAAAAATTGTCTAATCGGGAATTTTAAGAAATCAAACGGGTTTAACGAAATTAAACCCTAGAGAAATATAAAATTAATGGAAATGAGATTAATTTCCGAAACTCAAGCGATGATAAATCATTATTTTTTGTTACGAAGGATTCACGAAAGTTTCGTAAAATTATATCGTCTTTTGTATGTTGGTGTAATTTCTTATAAGAAAATTTGGGTACAAAGTGTAAAGGTGAAAATAAGAGGTTACAAAGTGTTAAATTTACAAGTTGCACAACTTGACACTGCATGATTTTAACGTTGCTCAAGAGGATAGAAGTAACAACCCTTACTCAACCTAATGTGCACCATTACTTTCTTTCCTATGGATTAAGAAAACAATAAAGAAATCAGCGGAAAAGGTTGATCAAAAATCATTGCTAAACACAAAGCTTTGTAAGCTTATATGTGGGAGATGGGTAAACAAGAGCCCTAGGCTGGATAAATCAAGAAATCAACACCACTGTTGAGGAAAATATGTATAAATTCCCAAAACATTATTTCATATAATTTTCATGATATTTTTAGTTTGACTCTATTTTTACCCTCTTGATTCGAAATAATATTAATACAATATTTTTAAGGGGTTTTTATTAATTAGGCTGTACCCCGATTTTTATGGGTTGTCTACGTATCTTATTAAAGAGAATCAAGTCTTACGTTGTTCAGTTGATTTCATGCATCATAGTATGTAGTCTAGACCACCTTCTATGAAGGGTTGCCTAAATAAAACTCAACTATCATTTGCATGGTTTATATTTCCGTTCATGCATCAAAATGATAAGATTAAACTCACCTTCTATTAAGGGTTGTTTAACTCTACTAATATCTTGTGCATGATTAGGAAGTTTATTTTTATATCTTATACTTTGGTATTTTTTTAATTTTGGACTTTTAGTGTTAGACTTTAATTTTATATCAAAGCCAAAGATTTCTTTGTGGTTAAAATCGACGAGCGGATGCATTATATCGAGTTCATATTTATTTGAGGATTTTGGTATAACTCCAAGATTTATTTCGGAGTCGAATTTATTTGGGCGGTGCGGCTGAATCCAATATTGGATTTCCTACATAGCTCGGAAAAGAGCATCAAGCCATAACGTAGTTCTGAAAATTTATTTTATTTTAATGTGACTTTATTTATATTTTCAAAGTCAATATAATATGTGCGATTGAACTCGACAATTTATAAGTCAAGATTCCTACGTAGTCTTTTTCGAAAACATCAAATCACGGGTAGTTCTTTTTTTAGTTCTTGACCTTGAAGTTATCATCATTTTATTCTAAAATCACAATTAAATTAAACTCCATTTCATTTCATGTTTTTTATAACGCTCTAATTTCTCTTTTGAATCAAATCTCAATTCCGTTATCTCAACTCGGTTCGCAACCGCAAGAACTCAACCGCCTGTTATAAAAGGCAAGCGGATCAATAATGTATCCCACTTTTCTTATAAGTCTCCAACTTCTAAGATACTCAAATCTATCATAAGAGGAATTACCAAAATACCCTTGTAATGGTAAATGACTATTTTGCCCCTAGTCCCAAAATCCTAGAAAATTTCCTTACTATAGTTCCAAATCATCCTTTGAAACTCAAATCCCCAATCTAACTCTCAAGAGGAAGCTTTGGTAAAAATTAGAAGCTTATCCACTTTCTTGACTTTCTCCAAACGTCACTAAGTCCAACTTCAACTTAAAATATAACACTCATCTAAAAATAGGAAATATCTAATAAAAATAGTTAGGTCTTCTATGCTATGCACTTTAATCATAGGAGCAAAGAACTCTCAAAAATATCCAAAAACAACTCCTACACAACTCTCCAAAGTTGGTTCCAAATCAAGAATTTCTATACTTAGCCAATAAAACTGAATTCACACAAACTACATCCCTAGCCAAATTTGGAACCTTATAGATATAGATCCGACAGTTGGACCCCAACTTCTGATACATCACACTATGCATATCCCTCTATGTCATATTGAAATTTGAACGGTGCTGAATCTAACATATTGAATTAAAGGATGACTGAAACACCAAGTTTCTGGAAATCAAAAAGATGACTGAAACAACCAAATTCAAGGCTTGTCCAGCAAGGGATCTAGGTTACCTTGCTCTTGAAACTCGACATGATAGAGGTGTAGGGGTTCCTTACCAGTGCACTTCGCAGGTGGCTACAAAGGGTTGATCTTGTCTACACTGGTGGTGAAGGATGGCAACCTGATGCTTCTGTCGTCGTTGTGGGCATCATAGTGAGAGTAAATCCATGGTTTTCATGGAATAGTTACAAAATGAACTAGGGAACAAGGGTCTTACTTCCGATCTGCAACACGAGGATGACTAGGGAGGTAAGTTTGTTAGCGTCGGTACAAGTTCTCGTCCTGACCTGTTGATCGCAACTGCAGAATGTGAGACCCATGGATCTGTGGAGGGTCTCTTGTGGACACTTGGGAAAGGGAGAAGGAGATAAGGTGTGTGTAGAGCGGCAAAGCAACAGTCGGCTAGGGTTTGTTTGAGAGCAGCAAAAGGCAAGAGATCCGGTTCAGGGCTCGACTGGCTTGCAGAAGGAAAGGAGGAATCCATCCAGAATGGAAGGTGATAACGTCTTGCTACACTTACCATTCAAGGTTGATGTCGAAGGAACAAATGCATGTATGAAGGTTGGGGCTGCATGTAGACATATGGGTCTTCCAAGTACGCACGTAGGCCCCTTCAATGCTAGGTTACGAGCTGACTGTCTTCTTGGGCTAAGGCAAGGATGGAGGAAGAGGCATAAAAAAATAATAAAAGGGTTATTGTCAACTAGCCCGGATGGCATTGTCATGGCCTCGCCATGACCTTGTCAAAACTTATCAAATGGCATAACTAGGGTTTTTTTTTTGAAATTTTAATATATTAGAAAAGAAGAATATACAAGGGTCATCTAGACCATAAGAGCAGATACAAAGAGAGGAGAGGAGGTGATGAGGGGGGAGGGAAAGCTAATCCAAATGGATGCCGAGGATGTTAGCCCACATGAGCGAGTTTTGGGAGCGGTCCTTCCAATTACTGGATGCGAAGTTCTTGGTAGAGTTGATGATGGTTTGAGCACATTGGGTGGCATGTGTGAAACAATTGTTGTAGATGATGTCATTCCTTGATTTTCAAATGAAGTAGATGAAGCCGGTGATGGATGAGTTGCGGATATGAGTGATCATATCGTTTTTGTGAGGTTTTAGGGAGCTAAGCCATTGCCAAAGGTTGTTGCTGTAGGGGTAAGGGGGAGGGGTTCTGGACCATCTTGAGATGAGATCAAGGGTAAGGGAGGAGTAATTGCATTGGTTACAAAGGTGGTCTTCATCCTCGGTGTGGGTGGAGCAAAGTTTGCAGGTGCTGTCATGGGTGAGGTTCCATTGTGTAAGCTTGGATAAGGTTGGGAGAGGTTTGTGACTGGCAATCTAGGATATGAAGCTGCATTTTGGTACATTCAGGGCTTTCCAAATGATGTTTGTCATATATGAAGAGGGAGGGGGAGCAGGCTTCCAGACCAGGTTGTAAGCAGAAGAGTTGGGGAATTTTCCATTAGGACTAGACGCGAGTCGTACGAAACTAGGTCCGCTCATAGTGTCAAGAATGTCGTCCCTAACCTTTAGTATCATGCACCAGGCAAAGCTGTGCTTGTAAGATGCCGGGTAGTTCCAGACGGACCACGGGCGGCCCAAAGGGGGGGCGGCCGCCCCCCCTCCGAGAATTTTTTTTTTTTTGTGAAAAAAATCGTTTTAAAATGGGTTGTGCTTCTCTCGTTTATAAAAAAGTTTTCTACAATTTATTTTTTTTAAATATCACTATTCTTGTGTTATATTTAAATGTTTTTTTTGATCTTTCGTCGAATTGAACGAAACTTCATAAGTATTTCCCGTTTTAGACTCTAGAGTGAAATAATTCACCAAAATGCACGAGATTTGTTGTTTGGATTAGAAGCGCGGTCTTAGATGACACTCTTATTTGTAAAAAGCGTTGTCCAGGACAACGTTTTAATATCTGAAATAAAGATAACAAAAACACAAATAGAGGTGTGGTCCTAGACCGCGGCTATAGTGTAACGTTTTTGAAAAAAAAAACTAAAGAGGCGCGGTTATAGACCGAGCCTATAGGACAACTTTTTTTAAAAAAAATATATTGGCACGGTCATAGACCGCGCCTTTTAACTATAATGTTTTTATAATTTTTTTTGTATTGTTGTTTATTGTAAGTAGCTGACATATTGACTTTGTTTTTATCGCAATATTATTTTCATAAATATTTTTATCGAAAATAAAATTTCGCCCCCCCCTTTTAAAATCCTGCGGCCGCCACTGAGACGGACTGATCTTTTAAAATATTCTTGTTGATCCATTCAGTCCAGAGATTTTCATGATGGTTGCATCGGTCAAGGTCATACAATAGCTTAGAGATACAAGCTTTGTTCCATGAGAGAAGCTCTTTAAATCCGAGACCACCATCAGCAGTGGTATGACAGATCGTCTTCCAGGACACTAGAGCACGCGAGCTAGAGGCGGTGCCGGACCACAGGAAGGAGCGGAGCAGCCCACGTATTTTGGTGATGATCGATTGAGGGATGAACATCACGTTACACCAGTAGAGATGAAGGGACATAAGGATTGAGGAAATGATCTGCTTCCTGCTAGCATATGAGAGGTTTCTGGCACTCCACGAGTTGATCCTGTTAGTGATTTTGGTGATGAGAGGGAGGTACTCCCTAGAGCAGAGTCGCTTGCTACGCACCGGTAAGCCCAGATATATGAAAGGAAGTGAGCCTAGAGGGAGAACAGTAGTGTGGGAGGTGAGATCACTGTCGTGAGAGGAGAGACCCCCAAGATAGAGGGCAGACTTAGCAGGATTGAGAAGTGACCGACGGTATTTCTATGGTCGTCTATACCCAGTCAAAGGTAAATCCTGACTTAGCACAAAGAACAAGTATAGTGATTAAGTAAGGGACGAACCCAAGACAGTTTTGGCTTTTAGATGCAATTATTGATTTTAAGTAACAAGTAACCGAAGGGGGGGGGGGGTTTGGTTGAAATAAACACACACAAGAACGTTAAGAAAAACGATTTATGCAACAAGTAAGACAATGATGAGTGAATCTACACTAGGTTGATTCTAGGCATGCAATTGCTACTTCGGTGCGTTCCTTTTACAAATTCATAAGTAAGCTCCTGTCTCGATCATACATATGTGTTGAGCCAACCGGCATCAACACAACTTAACTTATTAAAGTTCCGTAAACCTACAAGAACAAATAATAAGTTAGCCTTCAAGCAAAGACATAAGGGATATAAAGAGAAGATTAAAACACATAAACTTATCTTTATATTTGTGTTCCTTTTCTTTAAGTAATTACAACCCGTTATTACTTAAAGTTGCTACTAGATTAAAGACCTGAATCCGGAACCTATTAATCCTAGTTGTTTACATGCACTTTAGAACCTAAGGTGATCAATCTCAAGTAATAGTTAACATGTAATTTAAACAATGAAGATCAAGGAAACATAAAGCATTACTGAATAAAAACTTATATTAAAAGGACTTACAACCAAAGTAACAAAGCAGCTTCAACCCAACCCAATGTAGCAAGGGAGTTAGCAACTGATAGCATGAATTATAGTCTATATTTTGGGGTTTGTTTGGACGTTTTATCTTTCATAATCTGCATGTTTGTATGTACATTATGTGATTTTACTACCATTTCATCTACCTTTGCGAGAATCGAGGTCTACACCTAGTTTCGTTGTAATTGCAGGTAATATGGTACGTTTTGCATCAAAAAGGAGCAAAAGGAGTCAAGAGTCATTTGGAGCTACATTCAGGAAGCACAACCATGGATTAAAGATTTACTTTGGACCAGTTTTGAGAGATTCTACACTCAGTTATGATCACCTCGGTTGCCCAGAGATTCATCTCGACCGAGGCGATCCAGAGACGCCGACTCGACCGAGGCGAACACCTAGGACGCGGCGAGAATATTTTATTCTTGGCTGAGATCTTTTAAAATTGGAAAGTGATCTTATATTTTTGGGCTGAGCTTCTAGAAGGAAGGAGATATGCAGAATCATATATTTTACCTATTTTTATGGGAATATATCTTCTTAAGATTTATTATCTTTGGAGGTTTATTTTTCCTATAAAAAGGGTTGGATTTCCACAAATCCGATCATGCTTAGATGCTTAGAGGCTGCAAACATCCGCTTACAGTTAGAACATCACGCTATCAGCGCAGCAGCCGCATACTCCAATTTGGGAGAGAGTTGAAGAACCTTTTTGAAGGTTGAAGGAAGATTGAAGACTATAGCTTTATAGCTTTTTGGAGGGTTTTGTAAGATTGTCTTCAATTCCTTTCCTTGATTGTCTTGTCTTGTTGGATCATTATCCAAGGAACGATTTTGTGTGATATTTGATTCAGTTATTGAAGTGTTTTCATTAAATTCTTCTTTGTTCAAATATTCACCTTCTTCCCATATATTTAATACTTTCATTATGATGATGAGTGGCTAATTTCCTTGTGTGATTCTAGGGTGATTGGCTGAAGGTTGTGGGAAAAACAATGATAGAATGATCTTAATCACAGTAGGATCCTGAAAGTTCGAGTCTTTAACCTTAACCCTAAGCATCTCGTTCAGTCGATGAACATCTCGGCCGGGGTGGAAACTGGCTGACCGAGGTGGCTTATCCGATCCTTAACTGAGAGTTAATGTGTTAGAGTTTGCCAAATCCTATTCTTATTATACCTTTCTGGTTCAAAGCAAGCTTAGGATGAGACTTACCCGGTAATTCCTTAGTTTGTATACCAACGATCATAAGTGTAGGTAATAAAGGCTTGTCCTTTATTGGGGTTTGAGTGTGCTTCCATCCCATCTTTGTGAGTTAGCCTGAGACTTACCCGGTAAAGGTTGATTCTATTCCCTTAGATGGTGTGTTAGTTTGAGGTTATAGTTCTTTATCTTAATTCCTTGAGACTTACCCGGTAATAGGAGTTACGGTTTGGGATTAGTGTGTAGTGAGACTTACCCGGTGATCTACTCCACTTTAGAAACACCTTCCCCATGCAAAAACCTCAGCTTTGTCCGCTTATCTATAGATCTTGAGTTGGAACCACAACTAGATGCTTTAATCCCTAGAATTGCATGTTTGCTTATTTGACATCTTATTCATCTTTGATTGTATACTTGCTCTTGTGGTTAGCGTCAACACTAGCATACCGTATTGGACTTTGTTTCACTAAGTCCCTGTGATCGACCCCTGGAATTTTCTTGCTTTTACTACGATTGACCCGTACACTGCGGGTTCGCATCCTTGTTTTAAGCTTAAGTCTAGGGTTATAAATTTAAAGCTTGCACACACCGTTTGGAGCGAACAAGTTTTTGGCGCCGTTGCCGGGGACAGTTCTGGCAAAACGAGGTGTTTCACCTCGGTTGACCCAAGAACATCTCGACCGAGGTGGGTTAACTGAGAGTTTTCGAAAACGGTTTTTGTGTTACTTATCTGGATATGATCTCAGTGAAGATCTTGTTTACCGACTGGATTTAAATTCTTTATATGTTTGAAATGTTTTATGATATGTTTAAGTTGCTAAATGCTTTGTTTGAAATTATTGGCATGTTTAATACTTTATTTTTATCCAAATTATGTTGAATTTGAAGGTTGACACCGCAGCATAAGTTCTCTCACGTTCTTCTTGGAAAGACCAAGGCAATTCATTCTTCTTCTTCTTCTTCTTCTTGATCATGCTTAGCCCCTCATATACATATTGCCTCCCTTTACCTATCCGGGAATTTGGAAGCAAGCGAAGTGGTGAAAGCAAGTCAAAAGTTGAGAAGTGGCTGAAAGTGAAAGTGTTAGAAAGCAATAATAGGTTTGGGGAAGTCGATCATGAAGATGAGTAACTCGGCACCATTCACATAGCCGGGTGTTTGTGTCTTGCCAAAGTCGGATTGAGCGATATTCCTAACGGGTCATGGTATGTGCATCAAGGGTTTGACGCATCTCAAGAAATTGATGATTGCGGATTTCCTAGGCTTCGGTTATTGTGCACCTCTGTCCATGCATCCCAAAAAGTAAAGTAAAAAGAAAAAAAAGTGTGAAATAAGCAAAGCTTATTGGTGGAAGATGTTGCAAGTCAAAGTGAAAGTGAAGTTCATCCTTTTCCCGGATTCTAGCACCACATTACCTTACATACATCCCTACCCTACACGTTTCTTGACCTTTCTTTTGGGAAGCCCTTGAGACCTTGAGCTTGTTGATTGACTTAGCGGTTTAAATCGGATTATACATGATTAATTTTGATAATTATGATTTATTATGCATTCTATGATTTTATGCAAAGATGAACAACTTTCCTATATTTATAAAATGTTTTGATCATATTGAGTTTTTAATTCCATGAAGTACTCTCTTAGAGTGATCTATGATAGTTGCACACCATAAAATAATTTTTGAAAGACTTTTTCATTGATTTTCTTGACTTATAATCCATTCTATCTTGATTTCTATATGAGGAACTTGCTTAGGGACAAGCAAGGGCTAAGTATGGGGTATTTTGATAGCATGAATTATAGTCTATATTTTGGGGTTTGTTTAGACGTTTTATCTCTCATAATCTGCATGTTTGTATGTACATTATGTGATTTTACTACCATTTCATCTACCCTTGCGAGAATCGAGGTCTACACCTAGTTTCGTTGTAATTGCAGGTAATATGGTACGTTTTGCATCAAAAAGGAGCAAAAGGAGTCAAGAGTCATTTGGAGCTACATTCAGGAAGCACAACCATGGATTAAAGATTTACTTTGGACCAGTTTTGAGAGATTCTACACTCAGTTATGATCACCTCGGTTGCCCAGAGATTCATCTCGACCGAGGCGATCCAGAGACGCCGACTCGACCGAGGCGAACACCTAGGACGCGGCGAGAATATTTTATTCTTGGCTGAGATCTTTTAAAATTGGAAAGTGATCTTATATTTTTGGGCTGAGCTTCTAGAAGGAAGGAGATATGCAGAATCATATATTTTACCTATTTTTATGGGAATATATCTTCTTAAGATTTATTATCTTTGGAGGTTTATTTTTCCTATAAAAAGGGTTGGATTTCCACAATTCGATAAGCCCGCTTACACCGAAATACAGGTGCTTACACCCCGCATCGTGTTGAGAGCTCGCGCAGCAGCCGCATACTCCAATTTGGGAGAGAGTTGAAGAACCTTTTTTGAAGGTTGAAGGAAGATTGAAGACTATAGCTTTATAGCTTTTTGGAGGGTTTTGTAAGATTGTCTTCAATTCCTTTCCTTGATTGTCTTGTCTTGTTGGATCATTATCCAAGGAACGATTTTGTGTGATATTTGATTCAGTTATTGAAGTGTTTTCATTAAATTCTTCTTTGTTCAAATATTCACCTTCTTCCCATATATTTAATACTTTCATTATGATGATGAGTGGCTAATTTCCTTGTGTGATTCTAGGGTGATTGGCTGAAGGTTGTGGGAAAAACAATGATAGAATGATCTTAATCACAGTAGGATCCTGAAAGTTCGAGTCTTTAACCTTAACCCTAAGCATCTCGTTCAGTCGATGAACATCTCGGCCGGGGTGGAAACTGGCTGACCGAGGTGGCTTATCCGATCCTTAACTGAGAGTTAATGTGTTAGAGTTTGCCAAATCCTATTCTTATTATACCTTTCTGGTTCAAAGCAAGCTTAGGATGAGACTTACCCGGTAATTCCTTAGTTTGTATACCAACGATCATAAGTGTAGGTAATAAAGGCTTGTCCTTTATTGGGGTTTGAGTGTGCTTCCATCCCATCTTTGTGAGTTAGCCTGAGACTTACCCGGTAAAGGTTGATTCTATTCCCTTAGATGGTGTGTTAGTTTGAGGTTATAGTTCTTTATCTTAATTCCTTGAGACTTACCCGGTAATAGGAGTTACGGTTTGGGATTAGTGTGTAGTGAGACTTACCCGGTGATCTACTCCACTTTAGAAACACCTTCCCCATGCAAAAACCTCAGCTTTGTCCGCTTATCTATAGATCTTGAGTTGGAACCACAACTAGATGCTTTAATCCCTAGAATTGCATGTTTGCTTATTTGACATCTTATTCATCTTTGATTGTATACTTGCTCTTGTGGTTAGCGTCAACACTAGCATACCGTATTGGACTTTGTTTCACTAAGTCCCTGTGATCGACCCCTGGAATTTTCTTGCTTTTACTACGATTGACCCGTACACTGCGGGTTCGCATCCTTGTTTTAAGCTTAAGTCTAGGGTTATAAATTTAAAGCTTGCACACACCGTTTGGAGCGAACAAGTTTTTGGCGCCGTTGCCGGGGACTTGGTCTAGACCGAGCCGGTACGGTTTGCTCTTGGGGCATTTGCCCCGTGTTGTCTTACCACTCTACTTGAGTGACTTTTGCAGGTTCTTTCTTAGGTATATGCGAAGAACCCGCACTGGAAAGGAAATCGTTCCTTACGATCCCGAACCGGAAAAGACATACAAACGACGCTTAAGAGAAGCGAAGATGGCCCAACAAGACGATCACGATCTTTTGGCCCAATTGAGAGAGACGCAGGAGCAGCTACGTCTCAGTAAAGAAGAACTAAGGCAGGAAAAAGAAGAGAATCAGGCCAGGAATACAGCAATCGAAGCTGAGATTGCAGCAATTCGGAACCAGATTCAACCTCGACCGATGCAGGATCCAGTAATTGATCCTCGACCGAGGCAGGTCCCAGTTCCTGACGCCCCGGCCGATGTGCATCCACTTCGGATGCCAGTCCGAGATGTTCTTCTTGCAGGAATTCCGCAAACCCTAGGTCAAAGGATGGACCCTAATCAACAGCTGAGGCGTCCAGGAGTGAACCTAGGAGATCCAGCGGACCATGACTACGAACTTCGACCACAAGTTCTAGCGATGATTCGCCAATGTCAATTCGGAGGGCTAGAGAAGGAGTCGCCGCATCAACATCTTCAAAACTACGAGATCTTGATGGAGACCTTGCGACCTCCCAGAATTGAAAATAACAACTACAAGCTAAGACCTTTCTACTTTTCTCTTAAAGATAGAGCTCTTACTTGGTATCAATCTCTTCCTGCAGGAAAGATCAGCACATGGGAAGAGATGACTACGGAATTCTTGACTAAATTCTTTCCCCCCTCAAAGACTGCTGAAATGAGAGGGAAGATCAATGCTTTCATCATGAAGGACAAGGAGAGTTTGTCCAAATCATGGGAGCGGTTCAAGGATATCCTTTTGGATTGCCCACATCATGGGATTCCAAAGATCGAGTTGTTGGAGATCTACTTCAAAGGGCTGGACGGAAACACCCAGTTTAATCTCCAACTACTCTCCGCCGGCACATTTATGGATATGGCGGTTGACGAGGCTTGGGATTTCATCGAGAAGCAAGCCTTGCACATGGAGAAGTACACCCACCAAGGAGCTGAAGGTGGAGTTAAAAGAGTCAACTTTCAAGAGACTCAACCCAACAACAACCAACTCACGTCCTTGAAGAACGACGTGAAGCAATTGAAGGAGCTATTGATGGCTCAAACTAAGAAGGAAGAGCAAGGGCAAAGGAACAACAGCAACAACAACGGGTACCGTAACAACAACAACGGACCCCGAAACAACAACTACAACAACAATAGAGGATCCAATAGCAACAATTGGAGAGCGAATAATAACCAAAACAACGGTAACAATTATTCAAACTCCAACTCTAATGATTCCTCTAACCCTTTCCTCTCTCCTCCTTCTTCTTCTTCTACTCCATTGAAGAGCCAAGGGCAAGGATCAAGTTCGTCTCAGCCGGAAAAGAAGGACGCAGTCCTGGAGGCAATCTTGATCAAGCTTAGTGCTATGGAGAATTCTATGACTTCATTTTCGAGGGCCCAAAAGTCCTTCGAACAACAACTTGCTAATAGGGCGAATGAAGCGCCAAGAGATCCAGGGAAGCTTCCAGCAAAGACGGAAACTAACCCTAAGGGCCAGTGCATGGCCATCACGACGAGGAGTGGACTCAAAACCACAGATCCAGTACCTCGCTCGACGCAGACCACCTCGGTCCAGATCCAGTCGAAGAACACCTCGACCGAGATGCCAACCGAGGCGGTGCAACAGAAAGCAGGAGGAACAACTGAAGCCTATGTTCCACCTCCTGCATATAAACCACCACTTCCATTTCCCCAGTCCAGAGCCAGAGCACATCTTGACAAGCACTTTGGTAAGTTCCTTGACTTGATGAATAAGCTCCATATTAATATCCCTTTCCTTGATGCTATTTTAGGTATGCCCGCCTACGGGAAGTTCTTAAAGGAGATCCTATCAAGGAAGAGGAAGCTGGAGGATGTTGGTGAAGTTAGGATGACATCTAAGTCTTCGGAGCTTATAAAGATCATGAAGGAGAAGATGCCACCTAAGTTGAGAGATCCCGGCTCATTTTGCATTCCCATTCAAGTTGGGGATGTCACTTGTGAAGCCCTATGTGATCTAGGAGCCAGCGTGAGCATCATTCCGCTGGAGCTATGCATTAAGATCGGTCTTGGAGAGCCCAAGCCGGTCAAGATTCGACTTTACATGGCGGATCGCTCCATCACCCATCCCGTGGGCATTTTGGAAGACGTTCCGGTCAAGTTAGGTAACTTCTATCTACCCATAGATTTTGTCGTACTTGACATTCCCGCAGATTATCCTGTTCCTATCATTCTCGGGAGGCCATTTCTAGCAACTTCGGGTTGCAATGTGGATTGCAAGAACGCCAAGTTGAAATTCAACGTTGGTGGCGATGAGGTGGAGTTCGCACTACTTGCAGCCATGAAAGGGGAGCAACTAACTGATGATATCTTCAACATCTACGATGAAGAAGAATCAAGAGAATTGGTGAGCTCTATCCTTATTAATGATCCACTCGAAAGAGTTATTAGCTTCAGTTTAATGGAGGAAGGTATAGATGCTTCTTGTGATGCAGATATACGGAGCCTGAAGGCACTGGAAGAAGATCCAGGAGCCATGACTGAGAAGCTGATCCAGGAAACGAAGATTTCCAGCCTCGGATCCAGTAGCAGTACCTCGACCGAGGCACTTTCTGGACTGAGCGAGGCGTCTGAAGAACACCTCGGTCAACGCCTTTGCGCCTCGACCGAGGTCGGCAGAGAGACGATTCAAACTGAGACTGCACATAGTCCAATTTCTGACACCACTCCACTGGAAAGAGGAAGCACAGATCCCTCCCAGAAAGCACCCCCAGTTGTGGAGCTTAAACAACTCCCTAGTCACTTGAGGTATATCTTTCTTGGGCCGGATTCTACTTATCCCGTTATTGCTAGTGCTTCCCTCTCCGATTCTGAATTATCTAAGCTAATGCATGTCCTGAGAAAGCATCGGAAAGCCATAGGCTACACCACGGACGATCTTATTGGCATTAACCCTTCTTTCTGCATGCATAGAATTCTAATGGAAGATAATCATAAGACTTCACGGGAACCTCAAAGACGGTTAAATCCGATCATGAAAGAGGTTGTGAAGAAGGAAGTTCTTAAGTTGTTGGATGCAGGTATTATTTATCCTATCTCGGACAGCAAGTGGGTTAGCCCGGTGCATGTCGTCCCGAAGAAAGGAGGGATGACCGTTGTGACGAATAAGAACAACGAGTTGATCCCAACAAGGACCGTTACGGGCTGGAGAGTTTGCATCGACTATAGGAAGCTGAACACGGCTACTAGGAAAGATCATTTTCCGCTTCCCTTCATTGATCAAATGCTCGAACGGTTGGCCCAGCATTCACACTTTTGCTACTTGGACGGCTATAGTGGATTCTTCCAGATTCCTATCCATCCGGATGATCAGGAGAAGACCACTTTCACATGTCCTTGGGGGACGTTTGCTTATCGGAGGATGCCATTCGGATTGTGCAATGCACCCGCTACCTTCCAGCGATGCATGATGGCCATCTTCTCCGAGTACATAGAGGAGATCATGGAGGTATTCATGGATGATTTTTCTGTATATGGTTCCTCATTTGATGACTGCCTATCTAACCTTTCTCTAGTGCTTAAAAGATGTGAGGACACTAACCTTGTTTTGAATTGGGAAAAGTGTCATTTTATGGTTAATGAAGGCATTGTGCTAGGACACCTCGTTTCTAATCGAGGTATTGAGGTCGATCGAGCTAAGATCGAGACTATTGAGAAGCTCCCTCCTCCTTGTTCTGTTAAAGGTGTGAGGAGTTTCCTCGGGCATGCAGGTTTCTACAGGAGATTCATCAAGGACTTCTCCAAGATTTCTAAACCTCTAACTAACCTCTTGAATAAAGACGTTGTTTTTGAGCTTTCGCAGGAGTGTCTTGATGCTTTTTACAGGATTAAGGAAGCGTTGATCTCCGCTCCCATTATCCAACCTCCTGACTGGACCTTGCCCTTTGAGGTCATGTGTGACGCTAGCGATGTAGCCGTAGGAGCGGTGCTTGGGCAAAAGAAGGATGGACGGACCACCGCCATTTACTATGCTAGCAAGACGCTAGATGTAGCACAACGCAACTACGCTACCACCGAAAAAGAATTATTGGCGGTTGTATATGCTTTCGAGAAGTTTCGTTCCTACCTAGTAGGGGCGAAAGTCATTGTCTACACCGACCATGCGGCCATTCGTTACTTGTTGGCTAAGAAAGATGCAAAGCCGCGCCTTATTCGATGGATTCTCTTGCTTCAAGAGTTTGACCTAGAGATCCGCGACAAGAAGGGATCCGAGAATTCAGTTGCGGATCACCTCAGCCGGTTACCGGAATCCTCCCGCAAGACGGATAGCCCACCCATAGACGATTCATTCCCCGACGAGCACTTGCACGTTTTGGAGCGTTTGATGGACTTACTTACTTCACCCCACGATGGAGGTGAAGTATGGGGTGAGGGAACCTCCTACCTCGTTTGAGACGCATCATGGTCCAGCTAGCGACCTTAAATCAAGCGCTTCTTGGGAGGCAACCCAAGGTATTGCTTTCTTTCCCGCTTTCTAGTCTAGTTTAGATAGTCTTTTGTTTTTGCTTTGCTTTGCTTTGTTTTTGGTGTTTTAGACAGATAACAGGAAGGAGCACTCCAGAAAAGGGAGAAGTTCGAGATTCTGAGGAAGAAAGAGGCACCTCGGTCACTGTCAGAACACCTCGACCGAGTTGATTCTTGAAGCAACCGAGGCGACTAGGGTTTCTGCAGAACCGCCTCGGTCCAGACCACCTCGGTCCGGTCGAAACCATCTCGACCGAGGTGACAGCAGATTCAGTAAAAGTATAAAAGGGGGAAAAATTACATTTTTACTTTTTATTACCCACTTCGACCGCGGCGCACAGAATCACCTCGCTCCCTCATTTCTCGCTCGTTTTCGAAGATTTCTGCTTCCAAACCGAGATTAAAGAGTAGAGGAGTCGATTGCAACTACAGATCTGCAAGAAATTTGAGCGATTCGACCGAAACGAGGTAAAAACGTTCGAAAACCTAACTCGTCGTTTACTGCTTATTGGGCTTTGGTTGCCCTTGTTTCTGTTGAGAAAAGGCATAAGTACCCCTTAGGAAGCAATTGTAGTGATTTTGGGGGGAAAAGAACTGGAAATCTGAGATTGGAAATTCGAACTGTACGCCTCGGTCCGGTCGAACTGCATCTCGACCGAGGTGATTTCTGAGGGTTGTCAGTCAACCGAGGTGGTCTGACAGATTGATAAGTGAAAATGAGTTCAGATCGCCGATTAGCTTTGAGAGACAGATCCTCACCTTCCCCTTCTCCTTCTTCTTCCTCATCCCGACCTTCTATCCCGGTGATCCATGAGAGACACCGGGTAGATTATGACCGCATTTCTAGTCGTCCAGTTATCGCTCCTAGATTTCTGGACGTTTCTGCCTTTGACTGTCTCCATGTAGATGGAGAGCTTAGCAGGATGATCGCCACAGTCGGGCTGGATCAGTTTTCTGAGATCCGAGCCCCAGCTTACCTCGAGCCTACCCTCGAGTTCGTCAGTTCCTTCACTTACCTCCCCACAGAGGGGGCTGTGAAGTACCGGTTGATGAACCGGAACTACATAGTACCTCTTGCCCACTGGAGAGATATTTTTGGCTTCCCTACCCCCACCGCTGTAGATTTCCCGACCCGAGCTGTAGCTAGGGAGTTCTGGGGTCAGATTGCCCACATTACGAGTCATGCAGACAGGTGGCGCCCTGGTGATTCCAGGGCGAAGCTTATTTACCATTTATCCTTCAGACTAGTGCACAGGGTTTTCAGTGAGATGCTTCTGGCGCGTACTGAGACGCCCCAGAAGGTCCGACAGGGGGAGCTTTTCTCCCTATACTGCATGGTCACGGGAGGATACCCTGACTTTGGCTTGATGCTGGCAGAGGATCTGCACAGGATCAAGGCCAAAGGGAAGGGTGATATTTGCTGTGGAGGTCTAGTCACCCACATCGCCTCCTACCACGGGATGGATCTCAGTATCTGCACATTGGCGGCGGCTCCGAAGCCGCTGGGTCTGCAGGAGATGATCACGAGGCGGATTCTTGTTCCTCGTGGGTTGACTACACCGTATGTTGCCATGCCTTGGGAGCGGACAGCGCCTCAGGGCATCAGATGGTCTGCACAGTTTTCTGTCGCCGACCCGCATTTCTGGCAGGCTGCATGGGTCCCGCTGATGGAGGACTACAGAGAGGGAGCTGCTGCAGCTGCTGAGGAGGCTGAGGAGGCTGAGGAGGAGGATGATGACGAGACAGTTGAGGAGAGAGGAGGCGGCGTCCCGATGGACACAGGGACAGATACAGCTGGGACGAGCGCGCCTCCCATTATTGATTTGGATGAGGACGAGGAGGACACTGAGCCAGCGCCGGCTGAGACTTCTCCAGTCAGGCCCGCTAGGCGCAGGAGGCAGAGGGTTAGAGACAGAGCAGCACACCGACGGATTGATGACCTGACAGATCAGGTTATCGACACTTATGCTGCACTTTCTTTGGATATCCGGGAGATGCAGGAGCGGCAGCATCATCAGCACATGATGGCTCAGCTACAGTTCCAGCATGTCATGGGCTATCCCTATGACCCTACTTTGTACCCTTACATTCCACCACCACCACCGGATCAGGACTTCTGAGGAGCTGCAGGATTTTATTTATTTTATTTTTATGCAGTTCGGCTCTTTATCCGGTGAGTCCTCTTTCATTCAGACTTTTATTACACCCACTGGGACAGTGTGTCTCAAGTATGGGGTAGTTGATGTATTATCTGACTTATTTGACTTATGATGTACCGGATATTTTCATATTTTGATAGCATGAATTATAGTCTATATTTTGGGGTTTGTTTGGACGTTTTATCTTTCATAATCTGCATGTTTGTATGTACATTATGTGATTTTACTACCATTTCATCTACCTTTGCGAGAATCGAGGTCTACACCTAGTTTCGTTGTAATTGCAGGTAATATGGTACGTTTTGCATCAAAAAGGAGCAAAAGGAGTCAAGAGTCATTTGGAGCTACATTCAGGAAGCATAGCCATGGATTAAAGATTTACTTTGGACCAGTTTTGAGAGATTCTACACTCAGTTATGAATCACCTCGGTTGCCCAGAGATTCATCTCGACCGAGGCGATCCAGAGACGCCGACTCGACCGAGGCGAACACCTAGGACGCGGCGAGAATATTTTATTCTTGGCTGAGATCTTTTAAAATTGGAAAGTGATCCTATATTTTTGGGCTGAGCTTCTAGAAGGAAGGAGATATGCAGAATCATATATTTTACCTATATTTATGGGATAATATCTTCTTAAGATTTCTTATCTTTGGAGGGTTATTTTTCCTATAAAAAGGGTTGGATTTTCCACAAATCCAACATCCGCTTACAGTTAGAACATCACGCTATCAGCGCAGCAGCCGCATCCTACTCCAATTTGGGAGATTCGAAGAACCTTTTTGAAGGTTGAAGGAAGATTGAAGACTATAGCTTTATAGCTTTTTGGAGGGTTTTGTAAGATTGTCTTCAATTCCTTTCCTTGTTGTTTTGTCTTGTTGGATCATTATCCAAGGAACGATTTTTGTGTGATATTTGATTCAGTTATTGAAGTGTTTTCATTAAATTCTTCTTTGTTCCAATATTCACCTTCTTCCCATATATTTAATACTTTCATTATGATGATGAGTGGCTAATTTCCTTGTGTGATTCTAGGGTGATTGGCTGAAGGTTGTGGGAAAAACAATGATAGAATGATCTTAATCACAGTAGGATCCTGAAAGTTCGAGTCTTTAACCTTAACCCTAAGCATCTCGTTCAGTCGATGAACATCTCGGCCGGGGTGGAAACTGGCTGACCGAGGTGGCTTATCCGATCCTTAACTGAGAGTTAATGTGTTAGAGTTTGCCAAATCCTATTCTTATTATACCTTTCTGGTTCAAAGCAAGCTTAGGATGAGACTTACCCGGTAATTCCTTAGTTTGTATACCAACGATCATAAGTGTAGGTAATAAAGGCTTGTCCTTTATTGGGGTTTGAGTGTGCTTCCATCCCATCTTTGTGAGTTAGCCTGAGACTTACCCGGTAAAGGTTGATTCTATTCCCTTAGATGGTGTGTTAGTTTGAGGTTATAGTTCTTTATCTTAATTCCTTGAGACTTACCCGGTAATAGGAGTGACGGTTTAGGATTAGTGTGTAGTGAGACTTACCCGGTGATCTACTCCACTTTAGAAACACCTTCCCCACGCAAAAATCTCAGCTTTGTCCGCTTATCTATAGATCTTGAGTTGGAACCACAACTAGATGCTTTAATCCCTAGAATTGCATGTTTGCTTTATTTGACATCTTATTCATCTTTGATTGTATTACTTGCTCTTGTGGTTAGCATTGACATTAGCATACCGTACTGGACTTTGTTTCACTAAGTCCCTGTGATCGACCCCTGGAATTTTCTTGCTTTTACTACGATTGACCCGTACACTGCGGGTTCGCATCCTTGTTTTAAGCTTAAGTCTAGGGTTATAAATTTAAAGCTTGCACACACCGTTTGGAGCGAACAAGTTTTTGGACGAGGAAGGATTGGTCCATGAAATTAGACGATGCTCTTTGGGCATACAGGACCGCATTCAAGACTCCCATAGGCACCACCCCTTATAACTTGGTGTATGGGAAATCTTGCCATTTGCCCGTTGAGTTGGAGCACAAAGCGTATTGGGCTATCAAATGGTTGAACTTTGACATTAAGGAGGCTGGTGAGAAGCGACTATTGGAACTTAACGAGCTGGAAGAGCTGCGTTTGAACGCCTATGAGAATGCCAAGATCTACAAGGAAAGGACGAAGAGATGGCATGACAAGCGTATCGTTCCAAAGGAGCTTAACGAAGGAGATTTAGTTCTACTCTTCAACTCCCGCCTCCGTCTTTTTCCAGGTAAGTTGAAATCTAGATGGACCGGACCTTACGTTGTGAAACATGTCTTCCCTCATGGTGCAGTTGAGATATGGGGCGAAACTAGCGGAAGCTTCAAGGTCAACGGTCATAGACTTAAGAAGTACCAACCGGAAACGCCGGTTGAGGAGGTCGCACCGATCTACCTCCTTTGAGACGCACTATGGTCCAGCTAGCGACCTTAAATCAAGCGCTTCTTGGGAGGCAACCCAAGGTATTGCTTTCTTTCCCGCTTTCTAGTCTAGTTTAGATAGTCTTTTGTTTTTGCTTTGCTTTGCTTTGTTTTTGGTGTTTTAGACAGATAACAGGAAGGAGCACTCCAGAAAAGGGAGAAGTTCGAGATTCTGAGGAAGAAAGAGGCACCTCGGTCACTGTCAGAACACCTCGACCGAGTTGATTCTTGAAGCAACCGAGGCGACTAGGGTTTCTGCAGAACCGCCTCGGTCCAGACCACCTCGGTCCGGTCGAAACCATCTCGACCGAGGTGACAGCAGATTCAGTAAAAGTATAAAAGGGGGAAAAATTACATTTTTACTTTTTATTACCCACTTCGACCGCGGCGCACAGAATCACCTCGCTCCCTCATTTCTCGCTCGTTTTCGAAGATTTCTGCTTCCAAACCGAGATTAAAGAGTAGAGGAGTCGATTACTACAACAGATCTGCAAGAAATTTGAGTGATTCGACCGAAACGAGGTAAAAACCGTTCGAAAACCCTAACTCGTCGTTTACTGCTTATTGGGCTTTGGTTGCCCTTGATTTTGCTGAGAAAAGGCATAAGTACCCCTTAGGAAGCAATTGTAGTGATTTTAGGGGGAAAAGAACTGGAAATCTGAGAATTGGAAATTCGAACTGTACGCCTCGGTCCAGTCGGTCTGCACCTCGACCGAGGTGATTTCTGAGGGTTGTCAGTCAACCGAGGTGGTCTGACAGTGAGTTAGTGAAAATGAGTTCAGATCGCCGATTAGCTTTGAGAGACAGATCCTCACCTTCCCCTTCTCCTTCTTCTTCCCGTCCCTACCGCCCGGTTATCCACGAGAGATGCCGGGTAGATTATGAGAGGATAGCGGGCCGTCCGGTTATCGCACCGCGATTTCTGGAGGTATCCGCTTTTGACTGCCTAGGGTTAGAGGCAGACCTTAGGAGGATGATTGCCACAGTTGGGCTGGATCAGTTTTCTGAGATCCGAGCCCCAGCCTACATAGAGCCGACACTAGAGTTCGTCAGCTCCTTCTCCTACCTACCCACAGAGGGATCTGTGAAGTACCGGCTGATGAGCCGGAACTTCATAGTTCCATTAGAGATATTCAGAGAGATTTTCAGCTTTCCTACCCCTACAGCTGTAGATTTCCCCTCCCGATCAGTAGCTAGGGAGTTTTGGGGTCAGATCGCCCACATCACCACTCATGCAGACAGATGGCGCCCTGGAGATTCCAGGGAGAAGGTCATCTTCCACCCAGCTTTCAGACTCGCCCACCGGATATTCAGCGAGATGCTTCTGGCGCGTACTGAGACGCCCCAGAAGATCAGACAGGGGGAGCTTTTCTCTTTATACTGCATGGTTACAGGCGGCTTCCCGGACTTTGGCTTGCTCCTGGCAGAGGATCTGCACAGGATCAAGGCCAAAGGGAAGGGTGATATTTGCTGTGGAGGTCTAGTCACCCACATCGCCTCCTACCACGGGATGGATCTCAGTATCTGCACATTGGCGGCGGCTCCGAAGCCGCTGGGTCTGCAGGAGATGATCACGAGGCGGATTCTTGTTCCTCGTGGGTTGACTACTCCGTATGTTGCCATGCCTTGGGAGCGGACAGCGCCTCAGGGCATCAGATGGTCTGCACAGTTTTCGGTCTTCGACCCACATTTTTGGCAGACAGCATGGGCCCCGCTGATGGAGGACTACAGAGAGGGAGCTGCTGCAGCTGCTGAGGAGGCTGAGGAGGCTGAGGAGGAGGACGATGATGACGAGACAGTTGAGGAGAGAGGAGGCGGCGTCCCGATGGACACAGGGACAGACACTGCTGGGACGAGCGCGCCTCCCATTATTGATCTTGATGAGGACGAGGAGGACACTGAGCCAGCGCCGGCTGAGACTTCTCCAGTTAGGCCCGCTAGGCGCAGGAGGCAGAGGGTTAGGGACAGAGCAGCACACCGCCGGATTGATGACCTGACAGATCAGGTTATCGACACTTATGCTGCACTTTCTTTGGATATCCGGGAGATGCAGGAGCGACAGCATCATCAGCACATGATGGCTCAGCTACAGTTCCAGCATGTCATGGGCTATCCCTATGACCCTACTTTGTACCCGTACATGCCACCACCACCACCGGATCAGGACTTCTGAGGAGCTGCAGAGTTTTATTTATTATATTTTTATGCAGTTCGGCTCTTTATCCGGTGAGTCCTCTTTCATTTAGACTTTTATTATACCCACTGGGACAGTGTGTCTCAAGTATGGGGTATTTAGATGTATTATCTGACTTATTTGACTTATGATGTATTACTCGACTTATGATGTATCGGATATTTTCATATTTATGCTTCATTCTGCATTTATATGTTTATCTGAGATTGCATGCATACTTACAGGTTATTTGATTGAGAAAAACGTCGAAACCGAAAAAAAAATGGTTTTAAAAAAATTTTTTGACCTCGACCGGGACAGTTCTGGCAAAACGAGGTGTTTCACCTCGGTTGAACCAAGAACATCTCGACCGAGGTGGGTTAACTGAGAGTTTTCGAAAACGATTTGTGTTACTTATCTGGATATGATCTCAGTGAAGATTTTGTTTACCGACTGGATTTAAATTCTTTATATGTTTGAAATGTTTTATGATATGTTTAAGTTGCTAAATGCTTTGTTTGAAATTATTGGCATGTTTAATACTTTATTTTTATCCAAATTATGTTGAATTTGAAGGTTGACACCGCAGCATAAGTTCTCTCACGTTCTTCTTGGAAAGACCAAGGCAATTCATTCTTCTTCTTCTTCTTCTTGATCATGCTTAGCCCCTCATATACATATTGCCTCCCTTTACCTATCCGGGAATTTGGAAGCAAGCGAAGTGGTGAAAGCAAGTCAAAAGTTGAGAAGTGGCTGAAAGTGAAAGTATTAGAAAGCAATAATAGGTTTGGGGAAGTCAATCATGAAGATGAGTAACTCGGCACCATTCACATAGCCGGGTGTTTGTGTCTTGCCAAAGTCGGATTGAGCGATATTCCTAACGGGTCATGGTATGTGCATCAAGGGTTTGACGCATCTCAAGAAATTGATGATTGCGGATTTCCTAGGCTTCGGTTATTGTGCACCTCTGTCCATGCATCCCAAAAAGTAAAGTAAAAGAGAAAAAAGTGTGAAATAAGCAAAGCTTATTGGTGGAAGATGTTGCAAGTCAAAGTGAAAGTGAAGTTCATCCTTTTCCCGGATTCTAGCACCACATTACCTTACATTCATCCCTACCCTACACGTTTCTTGACCTTTTCTTTTGGGAAGCCCTTGAGACCTTGAGCTTGTTGATTGACTTAGCGGTTTAAATCGGATTATACATGATTAATTTTGATAATTATGATTTATTATGCATTCTATGATTTTATGCAAAGATGAACAACTTTCCTATATTTATAAAATGTTTTGATCATATTGAGTTTTTAATTTCCAGGAAGTATTCTCTTAGAGTGATCTATGATAGTTGCACACCATAAAATGTTTTTGAAAGACTTTTCATTGATTTTCTTGACTTATAATCCATTCTATCTTGATTTCTATATGAGGAACTTGCTTAGGGACAAGCAAGGGCTAAGTATGGGGTATTTTGATAGCATGAATTATAGTCTATATTTTGGGGTTTGTTTGGACGTTTTATCTTTCATAATCTGCATGTTTGTATGTACATTATGTGATTTTACTACCATTTCATCTACCTTTGCGAGAATCGAGGTCTACACCTAGTTTCGTTGTAATTGCAGGTAATATGGTACGTTTTGCATCAAAAAGGAGCAAAAGGAGTCAAGAGTCATTTGGAGCTACATTCAGGAAGCACAACCATGGATTAAAGATTTACTTTGGACCAGTTTTGAGAGATTCTACATTCAGTTATGAGTCACCTCGGTTGACCAGAGATTCATCTCGACCGAGGCGATCCAGAGACGCCGACTCGACCGAGGCGAACACCTAGGACGCGGCGAGAATATTTTATTCTTGGCTGAGATCTTTTAAAATTGGAAAGTGATCTTATATTTTTGGGCTGAGCTTCTAGAAGGAAGGAGATATGCAGAATCATATATTTTACCTATTTTTATGGGAATATATCTTCTTAAGATTTATTATCTTTGGAGGTTTATTTTTCCTATAAAAAGGATTGGATTTTCCACAAATCCGATCATGCTTAGAGGCTGCATACACCGCATACGATCTCGATTACAGCAAAGAATACGCAGCAGCCGCATCATACTCCAATTTGGGAGAGAGTTGAAGAACCTTTTTGAAGGTTGAAGGAAGATTGAAGACTATAGCTTTATAGCTTTTTGGAGGGTTTTGTAAGATTGTCTTCAATTCCTTTCCTTGATTGTCTTGTCTTGTTGGATCATTATCCAAGGAACGATTTTGTGTGATATTTGATTCAGTTATTGAAGTGTTTTCATTAAATTCTTCTTTGTTCAAATATTCACCTTCTTCCCATATATTTAATACTTTCATTATGATGATGAGTGGCTAATTTCCTTGTGTGATTCTAGGGTGATTGGCTGAAGGTTGTGGGAAAAACAATGATAGAATGATCTTAATCACAGTAGGATCCTGAAAGTTCGAGTCTTTAACCTTAACCCTAAGCATCTCGTTCAGTCGATGAACATCTCGGCCGGGGTGGAAACTGGCTGACCGAGGTGGCTTATCCGATCCTTAACTGAGAGTTAATGTGTTAGAGTTTGCCAAATCCTATTCTTATTATACCTTTCTGGTTCAAAGCAAGCTTAGGATGAGACTTACCCGGTAAAGGTTGATTCTATTCCCTTAGATGGTGTGTTAGTTTGAGGTTATAGTTCTTTATCTTAATTCCTTGAGACTTACCCGGTAATAGGAGTTACGGTTTGGGATTAGTGTGTAGTGAGACTTACCCGGTGATCTACTCCACTTTAGAAACACCTTCCCCATGCAAAAACCTCAGCTTTGTCCGCTTATCTATAGATCTTGAGTTGGAACCACAACTAGATGCTTTAATCCCTAGAATTGCATGTTTGCTTATTTGACATCTTATTCATCTTTGATTGTATACTTGCTCTTGTGGTTAGCGTCAACACTAGCATACCGTATTGGACTTTGTTTCACTAAGTCCCTGTGATCGACCCCTGGAATTTTCTTGCTTTTACTACGATTGACCCGTACACTGCGGGTTCGCATCCTTGTTTTAAGCTTAAGTCTAGGGTTATAAATTTAAAGCTTGCACACACCGTTTGGAGCGAACAGCAACTCATTACAATGGAAAACTCAAGTCTAAAATGGATTTTTGTGGTGAAAAGCATGCATGATTCTAGCAATCAGCCATGGACTATTTGTACTACAAAAGACACTAAATTAGGGGTAAATAGCCGGCCTAAAACAGCCACATTTAATTCCATAAAGGTGGTGTAAACAGCCGGAGTAAAACTTTTGGTGTTAAACCGCAGGGACGGCCTTCAGGAACCGCAGGGGTGTTGAAGGCAAAAACGCTTGACCTTCTTCATGGCCGCAGGAGCGGCTAAGATGGTCCGCTGGGGCGGATCTTCAATGCTCTTCAAACGTCTGACCTTTCGCCTTCCTGACGTTTCTGTTGTCAAGACGCAGGGGCGCCTCAAGGCCAACGCAGGGGTGGTGACACAGACTCTTCACCTTCCAGCTCCCAGGGCGAGGCGCAGGCAAGGGCGTAGTGTGAGGCGCAGGGGCGCTGGTCTTCATTTCTTCAAGGCAAGTCACCGCAGGGGCGCCAATGGGGTGGCGCTAGGGCGGTGACCTGCTTCTGGCTGGCGCTGGTGTAGGCACAAGGAGCGCTCCGGTGGAAAGTGTCATCCGCTGGGGCGTCTACAAGGACCCGCAAGGGCGGTTAAGCAGCAGAATCTTTGTTTTGTGATCTTTCTTCACTCCTAAGTGCTTATAACTCCTTCCTTAGCTTCTTTTAGTCTTCTTCTTTTGGACCAAGGAGTTAGTAGCATAAACTGACACTAATGCAATAAAAAGACTCTAAAAACTACCCTAAATGATAGTGATTTCATCACCTATCAAACTCCCCCATACTTAGACCTTTTACTCGTCCCGAGTAAAAAAAATAACAACAATTCGACCCAAGATCTCAGGAAGTAAGGGAAAGAAAGAGAAGGTAATGAAGACAAGAAAGAAAGAAAGAAAGAAAGAAAGAAGAAAGAAAGAAGAAAGAAAGAAAAGAGAGGAAATGTGAGAGAGAAGAGACTACCATCCTTATCGCTTCAAGAGTGGCCTACCCGGACAACCTCCTTATGTCTCCCCTTCTTATGTCGCCAAACGCCGGAAGGGAATCCTACACTCGATATAGCTTATTTTGCCAAGGCGCCCTTTCGGGTTTTCACCTTGCCACTCTTCTTCTTTTCCTCACTTTAAATCACATCCCTCAAGTCCAATTTTGCACCAACCTAAGGTTGGTCGGACTACCTTCTTTTTACCTAAACCGCCCTTTCGGGTTTTCGGTTTATCCAAGGATTTTCATGCTTTTTTTTCATTTTCTCATTTTTTTTACTAAATTCCAAATGCAAAACAAATATCAAAAGCAACTAACAAACTGTACAAGCAATGATATATATCCCTCCCCCATACTTGAAGTACACTTTGTCCTCAAAGTGAAAATGAGTCAAAGATAAATGTGGAAGAAGGGAAAGAAATGTACCCCTCACTGGGGTGGTCCAGATGGACCACCACGACCGTCCTCTAGCGGATACGGGAAATGGGAGAAGAAGTGCTCCTGCCGGCGGTGAAGGGTGTCAATCCGGTCCTCTTGAGCCTCCTTCCTCTCTCGAAATGAAGTCTCATAGCTAGCCTGCCAAGCTAGCTGTTGAGTCTCCAACTGCTGCCGATGAGCCGCCTGCCAATCATCCTGACGGCGGTCAAAGTGGGTGGTCATGGAGGAGGCAAAGCTGGACTGCCATGCCTGCTGCTGCTCAAGAATGGACCGTTGATACTCTGTCTGCCATGCCTGGTGCTGTGTAGTCAAAGCAGCCATCTAAGCCTGCAGACTCTCCATGGTTTGACTGCCGTGTCCTGCCGTCTAGTCTCGGCTGGAGCCAGCTGCATATCTCCCAACAATATCGACCTGTGGCCGTCTCGGAGGAACTAGGTCAGCTGGTACATATAGGTCGGAGAGCTCGTCTCCTAGTGGAAGTCGTTGGGGTAGGTATGTGACATGACTCCCATCAGCGAGTGATAACCAAAACCGATGCTCCCCGTCTCTCTTGAGGAGCCTACACCTCCTCAACATATACTCTGTATAAAGCGGGGCCTCTTGTTCGCTCCAAACGGTGTGTGCAAGCTTTAAATTTATAACCCTAGACTTAAGCTTAAAACAAGGATGCGAACCCGCAGTGTACGGGTCAATCGTAGTAAAAGCAAGAAAATTCCAGGGGTCGATCACAGGGACTTAGTGAAACAAAGTCCAGTACGGTATGCTAGTGTTGATGCTAACCACAAGAGCAAGTATACAATCAAAGATGAATAAGATGTCAAATAAGCAAACATGCAATTCTAGGGATTAAAGCATCTAGTTGTGGTTCCAACTCAAGATCTATAGATAAGCGGACAAAGCTGAGATATTTGCGTGGGGAAGGTGTTTCTAAAGTGGAGTAGATCACCGGGTAAGTCTCACTACACACTAATCCCAAACCGTAACTCCTATTACCGGGTAAGTCTCAAGGAATTAAGATAAAGAACTATTGCCTCAAACTAACACACCATCTAAGGGAATAGAATCAACCTTTACCGGGTAAGTCTCAGGCTAACTCACAAAGATGGGATGGAAGCACACTCAAACCCCAATAAAGGACAAGCCTTTATTACCTACACTTATGATCGTTGGTATACAAACTAAGGAATTACCGGGTAAGTCTCATCCTAAGCTTGCTTTGAACCAGAAAGGTATAATAAGAATAGGATTTGGCAAACTCTAACACATTAACTCTCAGTTAAGGATCGGATAAGCCACCTCGGTCAGCCAGTTTCCACCCCGGCCGAGATGTTCATCGACTGAACGAGATGCTTAGGGTTAAGGTTAAAGACTCGAACTTTCAGGATCCTACTGTGATTAAGATCATTCTATCATTGTTTTTCCCACAACCTTCAGCCAATCACCCTAGAATCACACAAGGAAATTAGCCACTCATCATCATAATGAAAGTATTAAATATATGGGAAGAAGGTGAATATTTGAACAAAGAAGAATTTAATGAAAACACTTCAATAACTGAATCAAATATCACACAAAATCGTTCCTTGGATAATGATCCAACAAGACAAGACAACAAGGAAAGGAATTGAAGACAATCTTACAAAACCCTCCAAAAAGCTATAAAGCTATAGTCTTCAATCTTCCTTCAACCTTCAAAAAGGTTCTTCAACTATCTCCCAAATTGGAGTAGGATGCGGCTGCTGCGTATTCTTCGCTGTAATCGAGATCGTATGCGGTGTATGCAGCCTCTAAGCATGATCGGATTTGTGGAAAATCCAATCCTTTTTATAGGAAAAATAAACCTCCAAAGATAATAAATCTTAAGAAGATATTATCCCATAAATATAGGTAAAATATATGATTCTGCATATCTCCTTCCTTCTAGAAGCTCAGCCCAAAAATATAAGATCACTTTCCAATTTTAAAAGATCTCAGCCAAGAATAAAATATTCTCGCCGCGTCCTAGGTGTTCGCCTCGGTCGAGTCGGCGTCTCTGGATCGCCTCGGTCGAGATGAATCTCTGGGCAACCGAGGTGATCATAACTGAGTGTAGAATCTCTCAAAACTGGTCCAAAGTAAATCTTTAATCCATGGCTGTGCTTCCTGAATGTAGCTCCAAATGACTCTTGACTCCTTTTGCTCCTTTTTGATGCAATACGTACCATATTACCTGCAATTACAACGAAACTAGGTGTAGACCTCGATTCTCGCAAAGGTAGATGAAATGGTAGTAAAATCACATAATGTACATACAAACATGCAGATTATGAAAGATAAAACGTCCAAACAAACCCCAAAATATAGACTATAATTCATGCTATCAAAATACCCCATACTTAGCCCTTGCTTGTCCCTAAGCAAGTTCCTCATATAGAAATCAAGATAGAATGGATTATAAGTCAAGAAAATCAATGAAAAGTCTTTCAAAAACATTTTATGGTGTGCAACTATCATAGATCACTCTAAGAGAATACTTCCTGGAAATTAAAAACTCAATATGATCAAAACATTTTATAAATATAGGAAAGTTGTTCATCTTTGCATAAAATCATAGAATGCATAATAAATCATAATTATCAAAATTAATCATGTATAATCCGATTTAAACCGCTAAGTCAATCAACAAGCTCAAGGTCTCAAGGGCTTCCCAAAAGAAAAGGTCAAGAAACGTGTAGGGTAGGGATGTATGTAAGGTAATGTGGTGCTAGAATCCGGGAAAAGGATGAACTTCACTTCCACTTTGACTTGCAACACCTTCCACCAATAAGCTTTGCTTATTTCACACTTTTTTCTCTTTTACTTTACTTTTTGGGATGCATGGACAGAGGTGCACAATAACCGAAGCCTAGGAAATCCGCAATCATCAATTTCTTGAGATGCGTCAAACCCTTGATGCACATACCATGACCCGTTAGGAATATCGCTCAATCCGACTTTGGCAAGACACAAACACCCGGCTATGTGAATGGTGCCGAGTTACTCATCTTCATGATTGACTTCCCCAAACCTATTATTGCTTTCTAACACTTTCACTTTCAGCCACTTCAACTTTAGCTTGCTTTCACCACTTCGCTTGCTTCCAAATTCCCGGATAGGTAAAGGGAGGCAATATGTATATGAGGGGCTAAGCATGATCAAGAAGAAGAAGAAGAAGAATGAATTGCCTTGGTCTTTCCAAGAAGAACGTGAGAGAACTTATGCTGCGGTGTCAACCTTCAAATTCAACATAATTTGGATAAAAATAAAGTATTAAACATGCCAATAATTTCAAACAAAGCATTTAGCAACTTAAACATATCATAAAACATTTCAAACATATAAAGAATTTAAAACCAGTCAGTAAACAAGATCTTCACTGAGATCATATCCAGATAAGTAACACAAAAATCGTTTTCGAAAACTCTCAGTTAACCCACCTCGGTCGAGATGTTCTTGGTTCAACCGAGGTGAAACACCTCGTTTTGCCAGAACTGTCCCGGTCGAGGTCAAAAATTTTTTTTAAAACCATTTTTTTTCGGTTTCGACGTTTTTCTCAATCAAATAACCTGTAAGTATGCATGCAATCTCAGATAAACATATAAATGCAGAATGAAGCATAAATATGAAAATATCCGATAAATAATACATCATAAGTCGAATAAGTCAGATAATACATCAACTACCCCATACTTGAGACACACTGTCCCAGTGGGTGTAAATAAAGTCTGAAAGAAAGAGGACTCACCGGATAAAGAGCCGAACTGCATAAAAATAAAATAAATAAAATCCTGCAGCTCCTCAGAAGTCCTGATCCGGTGGTGGTGGTGGCATGTACGGGTACAAAGTAGGGTCATAGGGATAGCCCATGACATGCTGGAACTGTAGCTGAGCCATCATGTGCTGATGATGCTGTCGCTCCTGCATCTCCCGGATATCCAAAGAAAGTGCAGCATAAGTGTCGATAACCTGATCTGTCAGGTCATCAATCCGGCGGTGTGCTGCTCTGTCCCTAACCCTCTGCCTCCTGCGCCTAGCGGGCCTAACTGGAGAAGTCTCAGCCGGCGCTGGCTCAGTGTCCTCCTCGTCCTCATCAAGATCAATAATGGGAGGCGCGCTCGTCCCAGCAGTGTCTGTCCCTGTGTCCATCGGGACGCCGCCTCCTCTCTCATCAACCGTCTCGTCGTCATCCTCCTCATCAGCCTCCTCAGCCTCCTCAGTAGCTGCAGCTGCTCCCTCTCTGTAGTCCTCCATCAGCGGGGCCCATGCTGTCTGCCAAAAATGTGGGTCGAAGACCGAAAACTGTGCAGACCATCTGATGCCCTGAGGCGCTGTCCGCTCCCAAGGCATAGCAACGTAGGGTGTAGTCAACCCACGAGGAACAAGAATCCGCCTCGTGATCATCTCCTGCAGACCCAGCGGCTTCGGAGCCGCAACCATGGTACACCTACTCAAATCCATATCCTGATACCTAGCGATATGGGTCACTATACCTCCGCAGCAAATATCACCCCTCCCTTTGGCCTTGATCCTGTGCAGATCCTCTGCCAGCATCAAGCCAAAGTCAGGGTATCCTCCCGTGACCATGCAGTATAGGGAGAAAAGCTCCCCCTGTCGGACCTTCTGGGGCGTCTCAGTACGCGCCAGAAGCATCTCACTGAAAACCCTGTGCACTAGTCTGAAGGATAAATGGTAAATAAGCTTCGCCCTGGAATCACCAGGGCGCCACCTGTCTGCATGACTCGTAATGTGGGCAATCTGACCCCAGAACTCTCTAGCTACAGCTCGGGTCGGGAAATCTACAGCGGTGGGGGTAGGGAAGCCAAAAATATCTCTCCAGTGGGCAAGAGGTACTATGTAGTTCCGGTTCATCAACCGGTACTTCACAGCCCCCTCTGTGGGGAGGTAAGTGAAGGAACTGACGAACTCGAGGGTAGGCTCGAGGTAAGCTGGGGCTCGGATCTCAGAAAACTGATCCAGCCCGACTGTGGCGATCATCCTGCTAAGCTCTCCATCTACATGGAGACAGTCAAAGGCAGAAACGTCCAGAAATCTAGGAGCGATAACTGGACGACTAGAAATGCGGTCATAATCTACCCGGTGTCTCTCATGGATCACCGGGATAGAAGGTCGGGATGAGGAAGAAGAAGGGGAAGGAGAGGATCTATCTCTAAGGGCCAGTAATCTATCTGAACTCATCTTCACAAATCAATCTGTCAGACTACCTCGGTTGCTGACAAGTCCCAGAAATCACCTCGGTCGAGATGCAGTTCGACTGGACCGAGGCGTAGCAGTTCGAATTCCAATTCTCAGATTTCCAGTTCTTTTCCCCCTAAAATCACTACAATTGCTTCCTAAGGGGTACTTATGCCTTTTCTCAGCAAAATCAAGGGCGACCAAAGCCCAATAAGCAGTAAACGACGAGTTAGGGTTTTCGAACGGTTTTTACCTCGTTTCGGTCGAATCACTCAAATTTCTTGCAGATCTGTTGTAGTAATCGACTCCTCTACTCTTAAATCTCGGTTTGGAAGCAGAAATCTTCGAAAACGAGCGAGAAATGAGGGAGCGAGGTGATTCTGTGCGCCGCGGTCGAAGTGGGTAATAAAAAGTAAAAATGTAATTTTTCCCCCTTTTATACTTTTACTGAATCTGCTGTCACCTCGGTCGAGATGGTTTCGACCGGACCGAGGTGGTCTGGACCGAGGTGGTTCTGCAGAAACCCTAGTCGCCTCGGTTGCTTCAAGAATCAACTCGGTCGAGGTGTTCTGACAGTGACCGAGGTGCCTCTTTCTTCCTCAGAATCTCGAACTTCTCCCTTTTCTGGAGTGCTCCTTCCTGTTATCTGTCTAAAACACCAAAAACAAAGCAAAGCAAAGCAAAAACAAAAGACTATCTAAACTAGACTAGAAAGCGGGAAAGAAAGCAATACCTTGGGTTGCCTCCCAAGAAGCGCTTGATTTAAGGTCGCTAGCTGGACCATGATGTGTCTCAAAGGAGGTAGATCGGTGCGACCTCCTCAACCGGCGTTTCCGGTTGGTACTTCTTAAGTCTATGACCGTTGACCTTGAAGCTTCCGCTAGTTTCGCCCCATATCTCAATTGCACCATGAGGGAAGACATGTTTCACAACGTAAGGTCCGGTCCATCTAGATTTCAACTTACCTGGAAAAAGACGGAGGCGGGAGTTGAAGAGTAGAACTAAATCTCCTTCGTTAAGCTCCTTTGGAACGATACGCTTGTCATGCCATCTCTTCGTCCTTTCCTTGTAGATCTTGGCATTCTCGTAGGCGTTCAAACGCAGCTCTTCCAGCTCGTTAAGTTCCAATAGTCGCTTCTCACCAGCCTCCTTAATGTCAAAGTTCAACCATTTGATAGCCCAATACGCTTTGTGCTCCAACTCAACGGGCAAGTGGCAAGATTTCCCATACACCAAATTATAAGGGGTGGTGCCTATGGGAGTCTTGAATGCGGTCCTGTACGCCCAAAGAGCATCGTCTAATTTCATGGACCAATCCTTCCTCGTCCTAGAGACGGTCTTCTCCAAAATTGCTTTGATTTCTCTGTTTGAGATCTCGACCTGTCCACTAGTTTGAGGGTGATAAGCGGTTGATACCTTGTGGGTTACCCCATACTTCGATAGAAGTGCCTTAAACTTCCGGTTGATGAAATGCGTTCCTCCATCGCTGATGATGATGCGTGGAGTTCCAAATCGTGGAAAGATAGTTCTATTCAAGAACTTCACAACCACCTTGGCGTCGTTAGTGGGAGAAGCGATGGCTTCGACCCATCTAGAGACGTAATCCACTGCAAGGAGAATGTAGAGGTTTCCTCCGGAGGATGGGAAAGGTCCCATGAAGTCAATCCCCCATACATCAAAGATTTCCACTTCTTGGATGTTGTTAAGTGGCATCTCGTTCCTCCTTGATAGGTTCCCTGTTCTTTGGCATGCATCACAAGAAACAACAAAAGATTGCACATCCTTAAATAATGTAGGCCAAAAGAAACCGGAACGCAATACCTTGGCGCATGTTTTATCGGTGCTAGCATGCCCTCCACATGGAAGTGAGTGGCAATGCTTTATGACGCTATTAACTTCGTCTTCCGGAATGCACCTTCGAAGCATCCCATCCGGTCCGCGCTTGAATAGAAGCGGCTCATCCCAGTAGTAATGTCGTACCTCCTTGAAGAATCTCTTCTTTTGGGAGTACGTCAATCCGGGTGGTATTTCCTGGCAAACAAGATAATTCACAATATCAGCATACCAAGGACCTTTATTATCAGAAAGTTGGTGGAGAGAATGATCCGCCAACTGTGGGTGAATGTCAGAGAAGGGAGTAGAAAAATTGTCATTCTCAGCAATCTCAGTTGACATTGTCTCTCTGTCGATCTCGGTCGAGGCGCAAAGGCGTTGACCGAGGTGTTCTTCAGACGCCTCGCTCAGTCCAGAAAGTGCCTCGGTCGAGGTACTGCTATTGGATCCGAGGCTGGAAATCTTCGTTTCCTGGATCAGCTTCTCAGTCATGGCTCCTGGATCTTCTTCCAGTGCCTTCAGGCTCCGTATATCTGCATCACAAGAGGCATCTATACCTTCCTCCATTAAACTGAAGCTAATAACTCTTTCGAGTGGATCATTAATAAGGATAGAGCTCACCAATTCTCTTGATTCTTCTTCATCGTAGATGTTGAAGATATCATCAGTTAGTTGCTCCCCCTTCATGGCTGCAAGTAGTGCGAATTCCACCTCATCGCCACCAACGTTGAATTTCAACTTGGCGTTCTTGCAATCCACATTGCAACCCGAAGTTGCTAGAAATGGCCTCCCGAGAATGATAGGAACAGGATAATCTGCGGGAATGTCAAGTACGACAAAATCTATGGGTAGATAGAAGTTACCTAACTTGACCGGAACGTCTTCCAAAATGCCCACGGGATGGGTGATGGAGCGATCCGCCATGTAAAGTCGAATCTTGACCGGCTTGGGCTCTCCAAGACCGATCTTAATGCATAGCTCCAGCGGAATGATGCTCACGCTGGCTCCTAGATCACATAGGGCTTCACAAGTGACATCCCCAACTTGAATGGGAATGCAAAATGAGCCGGGATCTCTCAACTTAGGTGGCATCTTCTCCTTCATGATCTTTATAAGCTCCGAAGACTTAGATGTCATCCTAACTTCACCAACATCCTCCAGCTTCCTCTTCCTTGATAGGATCTCCTTTAAGAACTTCCCGTAGGCGGGCATACCTAAAATAGCATCAAGGAAAGGGATATTAATATGGAGCTTATTCATCAAGTCAAGGAACTTACCAAAGTGCTTGTCAAGATGTGCTCTGGCTCTGGACTGGGGAAATGGAAGTGGTGGTTTATATGCAGGAGGTGGAACATAGGCTTCAGTTGTTCCTCCTGCTTTCTGTTGCACCGCCTCGGTTGGCATCTCGGTCGAGGTGTTCTTCGACTGGATCTGGACCGAGGTGGTCTGCGTCGAGCGAGGTACTGGATCTGTGGTTTTGAGTCCACTCCTCGTCGTGATGGCCATGCACTGGCCCTTAGGGTTAGTTTCCGTCTTTGCTGGAAGCTTCCCTGGATCTCTTGGCGCTTCATTCGCCCTATTAGCAAGTTGTTGTTCGAAGGACTTTTGGGCCCTCGAAAATGAAGTCATAGAATTCTCCATAGCACTAAGCTTGATCAAGATTGCCTCCAGGACTGCGTCCTTCTTTTCCGGCTGAGACGAACTTGATCCTTGCCCTTGGCTCTTCAATGGAGTAGAAGAAGAAGAAGGAGGAGAGAGGAAAGGGTTAGAGGAATCATTAGAGTTGGAGTTTGAATAATTGTTACCGTTGTTTTGGTTATTATTCGCTCTCCAATTGTTGCTATTGGATCCTTTATTGTTGTTGTAGTTGTTGTTTCGGGGTCCGTTGTTGTTGTTACGGTACCCGTTATTGTTGTAGTTGTTGTTGTTCCTTTGCCCTTGCTCTTCCTTCTTAGTTTGAGCCATCAATAGCTCCTTCAATTGCTTCACGTCGTTCTTCAAGGACGTGAGTTGGTTGTTGTTGGGTTGAGTCTCTTGAAAGTTGACTCTTTTAACTCCACCTTCAGCTCCTTGGTGGGTGTACTTCTCCATGTGCAAGGCTTGCTTCTCGATGAAATCCCAAGCCTCGTCAACCGCCATATCCATAAATGTGCCGGCGGAGAGTAGTTGGAGATTAAACTGGGTGTTTCCGTCCAGCCCTTTGAAGTAGATCTCCAACAACTCGATCTTTGGAATCCCATGATGTGGGCAATCCAAAAGGATATCCTTGAACCGCTCCCATGATTTGGACAAACTCTCCTTGTCCTTCATGATGAAAGCATTGATCTTCCCTCTCATTTCAGCAGTCTTTGAGGGGGGAAAGAATTTAGTCAAGAATTCCGTAGTCATCTCTTCCCATGTGCTGATCTTTCCTGCAGGAAGAGATTGATACCAAGTAAGAGCTCTATCTTTAAGAGAAAAGTAGAAAGGTCTTAGCTTGTAGTTGTTATTTTCAATTCTGGGAGGTCGCAAGGTCTCCATCAAGATCTCGTAGTTTTGAAGATGTTGATGCGGCGACTCCTTCTCTAGCCCTCCGAATTGACATTGGCGAATCATTGCTAGAACTTGTGGTCGAAGTTCGTAGTCATGGTCCGCTGGATCTCCTAGGTTCACTCCTGGACGCCTCAGCTGTTGATTAGGGTCCATCCTTTGACCTAGGGTTTGTGGAATTCCTGCAAGAAGAACATCTCGGACTGGCATCCGAAGTGGATGCACATCGGCCGGGGCGTCAGGAACTGGGACTTGCCTCGGTCGAGGATCAATTACTGGATCCTGCATCGGTCGAGGTTGAATCTGGTTCCGAATTGCTGCAATCTCAGCTTCGATTGCTGCATTCCTGGCCTGATTCTCTTCTTTTTCCTGCCTTAGCTCTTCTTTACTGAGACGTAGCTGCTCCTGCGTCTCTCTCAATTGGGCCAAAAGATCGTGATCGTCTTGTTGGGCCATCTTCGCTTCTCTTAAGCGTCGTTTGTATGTCTTTTCTGGTTCGGGATCGTAAGGAACGATTTCCTTCCCAGTGCGGGTTCTTCGCATATACCTAAGAAAGAACCTGCAAAAGTCACTCAAGTAGAGTGGTAAGACAACACGGGGCAAATGCCCCAAGAGCAAACCGTACCGGCTCGGTCTAGACCAAGTCCCCGGCAACGGCGCCAAAAACTTGTTCGCTCCAAACGGTGTGTGCAAGCTTTAAATTTATAACCCTAGACTTAAGCTTAAAACAAGGATGCGAACCCGCAGTGTACGGGTCAATCGTAGTAAAAGCAAGAAAATTCCAGGGGTCGATCACAGGGACTTAGTGAAACAAAGTCCAGTACGGTATGCTAGTGTTGATGCTAACCACAAGAGCAAGTATACAATCAAAGATGAATAAGATGTCAAATAAGCAAACATGCAATTCTAGGGATTAAAGCATCTAGTTGTGGTTCCAACTCAAGATCTATAGATAAGCGGACAAAGCTGAGATATTTGCGTGGGGAAGGTGTTTCTAAAGTGGAGTAGATCACCGGGTAAGTCTCAAGGAATTAAGATAAAGAACTATTGCCTCAAACTAACACACCATCTAAGGGAATAGAATCAACCTTTACCGGGTAAGTCTCAGGCTAACTCACAAAGATGGGATGGAAGCACACTCAAACCCCAATAAAGGACAAGCCTTTATTACCTACACTTATGATCGTTGGTATACAAACTAAGGAATTACCGGGTAAGTCTCATCCTAAGCTTGCTTTGAACCAGAAAGGTATAATAAGAATAGGATTTGGCAAACTCTAACATATTAACTCTCAGTTAAGGATCGGATAAGCCACCTCGGTCAGCCAGTTTCCACCCCGGCCGAGATGTTCATCGACTGAACGAGATGCTTAGGGTTAAGGTTAAAGACTCGAACTTTCAGGATCCTACTGTGATTAAGATCATTCTATCATTGTTTTTCCCACAACCTTCAGCCAATCACCCTAGAATCACACAAGGAAATTAGCCACTCATCATCATAATGAAAGTATTAAATATATGGGAAGAAGGTGAATATTTGAACAAAGAAGAATTTAATGAAAACACTTCAATAACTGAATCAAATATCACACAAAATCGTTCCTTGGATAATGATCCAACAAGACAAGACAACAAGGAAAGGAATTGAAGACAATCTTACAAAACCCTCCAAAAAGCTATAAAGCTATAGTCTTCAATCTTCCTTCAACCTTCAAAAAGGTTCTTCAACTCTCTCCCAAATTGGAGTAGGATGCGGCTGCTGCGCTGATAGCGGGTGTATGCAGTCTGTATTTCGGTGTAAGCGGGCTTATCGAATTGTGGAAATCCAACCCTTTTTATAGGAAAAATAAACCTCCAAAGATAATAAATCTTAAGAAGATATATTCCCATAAAAATAGGTAAAATATATGATTCTGCATATCTCCTTCCTTCTAGAAGCTCAGCCCAAAAATATAAGATCACTTTCCAATTTTAAAAGATCTCAGCCAAGAATAAAATATTCTCGCCGCGTCCTAGGTGTTCGCCTCGGTCGAGTCGGCGTCTCTGGATCGCCTCGGTCGAGATGAATCTCTGGGCAACCGAGGTGATCATAACTGAGTGTAGAATCTCTCAAAACTGGTCCAAAGTAAATCTTTAATCCATGGTTGTGCTTCCTGAATGTAGCTCCAAATGACTCTTGACTCCTTTTGCTCCTTTTTGATGCAAAACGTACCATATTACCTGCAATTACAACGAAACTAGGTGTAGACCTCGATTCTCGCAAAGGTAGATGAAATGGTAGTAAAATCACATAATGTACATACAAACATGCAGATTATGAAAGATAAAACGTCCAAACAAACCCCAAAATATAGACTATAATTCATGCTATCACCTCTAGTCTATCCTCCAGGGTATCAAGATCCATCACCCGTGCAACTAATAAGGTAATGATCCCGCCTCCCACAATGTCACGCGGCTCATTCCTCCTAATCCTCTTTAGAGTGTTAAGGAAGAGATATGCCCAATCCGACACCCATTCGTTGGAGAGACAGGCGTATAGCAGTGGAAGGTCCTTGAGAGCGACCTTATTCTCCTCTTTGTGTCCACCAAATATACTCATAAAGACCTTTGAGATGAGCCTCAAACAGGGGTGAGTGAATTTGTTGGAGTACTCGCCTCCTGCATGAAACTCCGACCTAGTGGCGGCCTGCCAAAGTTCCAACAAATCGGGCGTCAGAATGGGTTCCATCCAGTCATCGGAAGCTGCAATGGTCACCCCTAATTCTTCCTGTATTTGTGTGTAATCCAACGTGTACTTCCTCTTGTTGTACTTGAATAAAAGTCCAACACACAATTGGTCTTCTGTCTCCATCTTGAATGTTGCTATGAATTGTCTAGTGAGTTCGGGGTATGTTGGGGTTGTCATAATCATGAAGTCACCGAGCCCAGCAGTGTTGAGGAATTTTTGGCTCTCTAACATACCCAAATGTTCCAAGGTTGGAGCATCAAGGAACCGAGTTGCGTACACTTCCCGACTTTGAGCAATTCGATACCGATCCTTCTCTCCTTCCGTCGACTTGTATTTCCTTTGTGATTCCATCTCTTACAATTGATCAAGTAAAAGGGTTAGAAAGTTCAGCAATTTGATCAAGAGACGAACCTTCTGTCGTAATTTTCGCAAGGGCGGCAGAAGCAGGCGCAGGGGCGGCTTGACGCGGGGGCGGCAGCTTGCAGGCACAGGGCAGAGGGCGATTCTGGGGTTTCGGCGAAGATGGTGGCGATGGGTCTGTTCCGGCGTTCTGGTTTCTGTCACCGGAGGGGGATTTGTGGTTTATGTGAAGGAGGGGAGTTGGTTAATGTGGTGGTTGAGTGAAGGTGGTGACGCAGGGTTGCCGGAGGAGGCGCGACGGCGTCAGAGGGCAGCGGTGCGAAGGTTTTCGGAGGCGCGAGGGCGGGGGAGGCAAAGCGGCTATGTTTTGAAGGATGAATGAAGGTGGGTTGAAGTTGGGGGTAGATATAGGTTATTTTTGGGAAGTATATTTTTTTTCTTTCCTTAATAGAGCCGCAGGGGCGGCGTTTGTCACCGCGGGGGCGGTGACAAGGGAGAGGGGGCACGCAGCCTCAGCGCTGGGGGCGGGGCTGAGGATGAGTGTCAAGGGTGCTCCCTGCAAGGGCGGAGTGACGTTGCTGCGGGGGCGGTGACTGTGATGTCACAGCGCAGGCCCAGCACCGGGTGCGGTGCTGGGCATGGGTGTCACCGTAGGGGTGGGGGTTCAGATCCGCAGGGGCGGTCTCTTGACAGTAGCTCCTCTTCTTATTCCTTCGGGTTGCCTCCCGAATTAGCGCCTTTGTTTTACGTCGTTGGCGCGACGTAAGGGCTCTTCCTCTATGATTTGGCCTCTTCCAGCACCCCCTTCGGGTTTACAACCGTTTGCGACGGTAATCCTCCGGAGGATCTTGTTTCAATTCGAGTAATGGCTTCCGCCATTTGCCCAACCTGCTTCTCAAGATTCTTGATGCTTGATTCTGTTGTTTGGACATGAGTAGCAAAATGTTTAGTCAAAACCTGCAACATTTCTTCAGTTGTTTGATACTTACCTTGACGAGGCTGCTGTTGTTGGTTTTGTTGATCCCTCCAGCGAAAGTTCTGTTGGTCACGCCAATTTGACATGAAATTTTGTGCATAGGGATCGTTCCTAGGTCTTTGTTGTTGTGGTTGTCCATAACCTATTGCATTTACTTCAGCATCGTCATCTTGAACTTGGGGACATATGTCCGTGGGATGGTACGGGTCAGCGCATACTCCACAAGCTTTGAGCTGTTGTGGTGTTTCCGTAAGTGTTAGCCTCTTCACAATTTCCTTCAATTCCGCTAGCTCAGTGGAAATCTCACTCCTTCCGGAACTCACAGCATGGACTCCTTTCTTAGCCGGGGTCCTTCCAAAGTTCCGAGTTCCTTCCGCTAGTTCCTGCATCTTTTCCAAAGCAAGGTCAGGGGTTAAGTTAAGAATATTACCTCCACAAGCCGCATCGACGATCCTCCTTTCATTGTCTAGCAAGCCATTGTACAAGTACAAGACTAGATCTTGAGTTGAATATCCGTGAAAAGGACAGCTGGATCGGAGACGCGCAAACCTCTCGAAGTACTCGTAAAGAGTTTCGTTCGCCTCTTGCTCGATGTTGCTTATAGCTTTCTTCAAGCGATTGGCCTTCTTGGCCGGAAAGTACTTCTCCAAAAACGCCTTGTGAAGGTTTTCCCAAGTGTCAATGCTCCCAGATGGAAGGTGGTAATACCAATCATCCGCAGAATCTTTGAGCATGAAACCGAATGCTCTCATCTTGATTTGCTTTTCAGTAATGTTGGCTGGCTTCATGCTCATACACACGGTATGGAACTTCCCAAGGTGTTTGATGGGGTCTTCGGCACTTAGCCCATGGAAGGATGGAAGTAGGTGAATAAGGCCCGGTTTGAGCTCAAAGTTGACTCCTTCCCCTAATGCTGGTATAGCGACCGCTAGAGGGTTTTGAGCCAAAGTGGGCTGCGTAAGCTGACGAAGAGTACGGTCAGCCATCTCTTGTTGAAGTTGTTGTTGTCTTCGTTGCTGGTTGTGCGTCCTCTCAATTTCTGGATCAAAAGAAGCAAAACCGGAATTAGTAGCACGGGTTTGAACCATAAAATGGTTTAAACCAATAATCAATAATAACAATAAAACACAAAAACTCCCCGGCAACAGCGCCAAAATTTGACCGACGGTATTTTTATGGTCGTCTATACCCAGTCAAAAGTAAATCCTGACTTAGCACTAAGAACAAGTATAGTGATTAAGTAAGGGTCAAACCCAAGAGAGTTTAGGGTTTTATATGCAATTATTGATTTCAAGTAGCAAGTAACCGAAGGGGGGGGGGGGGGGTGGGTGG
>BSUD01000004.1:2325324-2371917 GCA_033239045.1 Fagopyrum esculentum | reverse complement strand
GGGGGGGGGGGGGGGGGGGGGTTGGTTGAAATAAACACACACAAGAACGTTAAGAAAAATGATTTATGCAACAAGTAAGACAATGATGAGTGAATCTACACTAGGTTGATTCTAGGCATGCAATTGCTACTTCGGTGCGTTCCTTTTACTAGTTTTTAAGTAAGCTCCTGTCTCGATCATACATATGTGTTGAGTCAACCGGCATCAACACAACTTAACTTATTAAAGTTCCGTAAACCTACAAGAACAAATAATAAGTTAGCCTTCAAGCAAAGACATAAGGGATATAAAGAGAAGATTAAAACCGTTAAACTTATCTTTATATTTGTGTTCCTTTTCTTTAAGTAATTACAACCCGTTATTACTTAACGTTGCTACTAGATTAAAGACCCGAACCCGGAACCTATTAATCCTAGTTGTTTACATGCACTTTAGAACCTAAGGTGATCAATCTCAAGTTACAGTTAACATGTAATTTAAACAATGAAGATCAAGGAAACACAAAGCATTACTGAATAAAAACTTATATTAAAAGGACTTACAACCAAAGTAACAAAGCAGCTTCAAACCAGCCCAATGTAGCAAGGGAGTTAGCAACTCATTACAATGGAAAACTCAAGTCTAAAGTGGATTTTTGTGTGGAAAAGCATGCATAATTCTAGCAATCAACCATGGACTATTTATACTACAAAAGACACTAAATTAGGAGTAAATAGCCGGCCTAAAACAGCCACCTTTAATGCCATAAAGGTGGTGTAAACAGGCGGAGTAAAACTTCTGGTGTTAAACCGCAGGGGCGGCCTTCAGGAACCGCAGGGGCGTTGAAGGCAAAAACGCTATGGCCGCAGGAGCGGCTAAGATGGTCCGCTGGGGCGGATCTTCAATGCTCTTCAAACGTCTGAACTTTTGCCTTCCTGACGATTCTGTTGTCAAGGCGCAGGGGCGCCTCAAGGCCAACGCAGGGGCGGTGACACAGACTCTTCACCTTCCAGCTCCCAAGGCGAGGCGCAGACAAGGGTGCAGTGGGGGGCGCAGGGGCGCTGGTCTTCATTTCTTCAAGGCAAGTCACCACAGGGGCGCCAATGGGGTGGCGCTGGGGCGGTGACCTGCTTCTGGCTGGCGCTGGTGAAGGCACAGGGAGCGCTCCGGTGGAAAGTGTCAGCCGCTGGGGCGTCTGCAAGGACCCGCAGGGGCGGTTAAGCAGCAGAAGCTTTGTTTCGTGATCTTTCTTCACTCCTAAGTGCTTATAACTCCTTCCTTAGCTTCTTTTAGTCTTCTTCTTCTGGACCAAGGAGTTAGTAGCATAAACTGACACTAATGCAATAAAAAAGACTCTAAAAACTACCCTAAATGATAGTAATTTCATCACCTATCAAGAAGCAGTCCAGAAAATTGACCGAACGAGTCTAGAGTGTCCTTAAGAATGTTTATAGAAGTAATATCTCCTCTGTAAAACAACAAAATATCGTCAGCAAAACATAGATGGGTGATGCATGTGGCAGCACATTTGGGATGGATGTTGAAATTCGGGTTGGTAGTGTTGGCTTTGATCATCGAGGAGAGGACCTCCATAGCGATGACAAACAGTGGCGGAGATAAAGGGCACCCTTGCCTTAGCCCACGTGATCCTTTGAAAAACCCCTTAAGAGACCCGTTTAGGTTGATAGAGTATGTTGGGGTGGTGATGCATTTCTTGATCAGGTTGATGAAAGGAATAGGAAACCCCATTCCTCTAAGGCAGTTCAGAATAAACTGATGGTCAATAGTATCGAAAGCTTTCGATATATCCACTTTGATAGCGTATCTAGGTGAGATTTTGCGCTGGTTATATTTTTTGAAGAGCTCTTGACAGATCAGCACATTGTGCTTGATGGATCGACCTTTGATAAATGCACCTTGATAGTTACCAATGATGGATGGATGGATAGCGTTGAGCTTGGAAGCAAGAATCTTTGCAATAACCTTGTACGATGTATTGCAGCAAGAGATTGGTCTGAAGTCCGAAGCCATCGTGGGGTTTTCTTTTTTTGGTATTAACGAGATTGAGGTATGATTTATTTGGTGTGGGAATCTACCAGTTGAGAAGAACTCCAAGATGGCTTTGGTGAAATCATCACCAGTGATCGCCCAGGAAGCCTTGAAGAGATAGGCGTTGTAGCCGTTGGGACCTGGAGCTTTTTGATTTCCCATGCTGAAGAGAGTGTTTTTTTATATCTATGGATGAGATATCACAGGTAAGGAGGTCTTTGTTTTCATTGGTTAGCAATGGGAGAGGGCAATCTGGAAAAGTACGGCAGTTGTGATTTGAAGTAGGGTTGAGGATATTTGAAAAATGCTTCACCAAAATAGATCCTATTTTCATGGGGTTGTGCATGGGCCCGGAATCAGGATCGTGGGGGTCAAGGATGACCTTGATATCATTTGTGACTCTCCTGGTGGTGATACTCTTAAAGAAGAAAGCATTGCATTGGTCACCTTGCTTGGCCCATGATTTTTTATATAGTTGGGTGAGGGATACTCTAAGCATATCCAGACTCTTGTTTAGCAAGGAGGATGTATTGCGCTCGGCTGCAAGGAGATCATGGTCGAGAGGAGAGGCTTGCAGGTTTGATTGGGTATTGGATAGGGACGTTTTGAGCGTTTTAACAGATGAGTAGAGGTCCTCAAGTTTTATGCTTGTAAATTTTTTCAGGGATGGCTTCAGTCACTTGAGTTTCTGGATCAAGGAGATCATGTTGCTGTTGTTATTTTCCTGGGTATGGAGGGACCAAGATTGGGATAGGGTTGAGGTGAATGATTCATGGGTAGCCCAATTGTTGTTGAATCTGAATTGTCGGTTTGGTGGGGTGAGCTTTGGTTCAAGGGAAACAAGAGCTGGAGAGTGGTCAGAGATGTAAGGGTTGTCAAATAGGGCTTGTGAGTTTGGGAAAGTCGTAGACCAGGATGGGTTGATGAGGATGTGATCAAGCTTGCACCAGATTCTAGATGTGATCTGTTTATTGTTCCAGGTGAACTTACATCCAGAGTAGGCATGATCATAGAGAGCATTGGTGGAGAGACAGTCAGCCAGCTCTGGGGAAGGCTAGGTCAAGGCTAGAGAAACTTCAGCGACCTTCTTGTCAGGACTCAAAATGGTATTGAAGTCACCAAGGAGAATCCAGGGTACGTTGTTGTTTAAAAGGTTTATGGTGGTGATGTTGTCCCAGAGGGATTTTTTGTTCTCCGGTTGATTGTGGGCATATATGAAGGTGCATTGAAAAGAAGAATGAGGGGGGATAGGGAAGGTTAGGTTGTAGTGAATAAGTTGCTCATTAGAGAAGATGGGGTTTATGTGGATGGTGAGGGGATTCCACCATAACCAGATACGGCATTTGTGAGTGGTAGAGGGGTAGAAGGTATGGTTCGAGTTTGGAATGAGGAGTGAGAGTCTACTCAGCATGACATTACTCAGTTTTGTTTTGGTGATGGCCAACACATCAAGGCCATGACGCTTAACCAAGTCACGAATTGTATTCTGCTTGTTAGGGTGGTTTAGACCCCTAACGTTCCAAGCGCAAATGGTTAGATTCATTATCGAACCGTAGGTATGGGACAAGCATCCTTGATACTTGACAATGGTGATGATGGGGAGAGGTTACTGGGGGAAACCGAGGGGTTGGGAGGGGAAGAGTGATGAGGGATTTGGATGGTATTGCAGTTTTTAGAGAAGTCCTCATTTCCTGGGGTAGATGAAGAGCTCGTATGAGAGGTCGTTTGCGGGAGATGGTTGATGTTAGGGACTGTTTGTTTTGGAGGGATACTTTGGGTTAGATCATTTAGAGTGGGAGAGGTAGGGGTAGACGAAAGGGGGAGGATAGTGGAAGAGTTGATTCGAAGGGAGGCGTCGGGGGTGGGGAGTATGGGAGGCTTGTCAGAAGGGGGGCCGGGACGAGCCCTGGGGTGTCTTGAGCGGTAGTGGTTTTCGGTTTGGATGGGAGTTTTGCACCGTTCTCCGAATATGAAGCACTTAGGGCAGTGGTCAGGTAACCAGTCATAGGAGATCTTCTGCAGGATGGTTTCACCATTTGGACCCGAGAAGCTTAGCTCTCGAAGTAATGGTTTTGATGCGGTTATCTCAACAAGGACCTTTGCATAGCTCAGACGATCGTGGTTAGCGGAGCATGCATCAGTGAGGAGAGGGAGACCTATAGCGGATCCAATCTTCACCAGCATACGGGAGACCAAAACCTATAGTCGAGGTCGTGTAAGGTGGCCCAAACTGGAACCGAAGAGAGACTGGAGTAGTCAAGAGCCATGCCATGGTACCATCGTTTAATGAGAAGAGAAGTGGTGCCACTAACAATCCATGGACTTTCAAGAAGGATGGTGTTTAGGTCATTCTCGTTGGAGAATTGGAAGATGAACGCTCCCTTTTCATTCTTGAGGACTTTAGGCATAGCCGTCATGCTCCAGGTAAAATTTACGTAGGCCGACATTCTTTGGAAAGAGATGGGGCTGCCCAGAGGGAATCCAACCAATGAGAGTTTTCACTTGGAAAGGGAGTCAGAAACATCCTCGTCAGTAAACGGAATAATACTATTATCAAGACCTCAGGAATATGAGAGGGGAACGTGGTTCCAGGATTTATCATTTATGAGGATATCCTTAAAAGAGATTTTTTGGGGCTGGTTTCATGCGAGCATTGAATGGTGATTTGGTTTTCCAAAACAGATGAGGGATGCTGAAGGGTCGCTTCGGTGTTTGAAGGTGGAGGGGAATTCGAAGAGGTTTGGACATTGTTTTGGTTGGTGGAGGTATCAAAATAAAGGGCAGTGGCAAGAGGTGAAGAGACGGGGATAGGGGAAGAACCCTCCTTGGACTGCGAGGAAGGTAGAGGGGGAAAAGAGGCAACAACTGTGATAACAGGTGATAGGTTCTGCATGGATTTCTTTGTGTTCAAAGGAGGCATAGTCTTTGATAAACGGATGTTGTTTGATCAGATAATCTTTTCCGGGACAGCGTGTATAGGGCTAGGGGGAAGGGAGGAGGGTCGAGGCTTGGTAGGGGGCTTAGGGGTGTGGTTTAGTTCGGAGAGCTTGATCGAATATTTCCGGTTTCTTTTGGAGCTTCTCATGGAGAGAGAGCTGAATGTGCGTAGCAGCCAGCCACACTGGTGGATAGGGGGTGGGGGGGAGTGGCTGGGAAGCCACTAGGGGTGGAGGCTCCGGGAGCCAACCTCCGGGGAGGGAGTTGGAGGGTTTTGAAAAGAGAGTGTTTCTGTTTTTTGAGAGATATAACTTTTATAAAAAGGCTCACATAAAATGATAGAATTTGTGATGATACATATCGCTAGGTATCATGAAAAGGTCAACGGATCAAAATCTGCTTTGACTTGAAAAATAATGGAAGAAAAATTTTCGGATATTACATTACTTGCAAGATAAGTGTACATGATTTACACTTACTTAATATATGTTATGTATTTAATATGATGTGATTTTATGCAGCTTGTACGTATATATATAATGTTTGTTATGATTGTATGCATGCTTATATATGATGATGATGATGATGATGATGATGATGATGATGATGATGATGATGACTTGATCTTGTTTATGAATTGAAAGCATGCATGGTGTACATGATATGATGATGATGTTGATGATATAAGGCTATGAATGTGAAGAGCATGCATGAATAGTGATAAATGATAAAGAAAAGCATGTAATGAAAGTGTAGGATATATTGATATTATAAGAAATAAAGGGGATATATATATATATATATATATATATATATATATATATATATATATATATATATATATATATATATATATATATATATATATATATATATATGTATGTATGTATGTATGTAAATAAGAGGAAGTTGTAACAAACTCAACAACCCTAGCTTTTGTGTATATAAAGCTGTAGAACTCATACATGAATATACGAGAGAGTTTTCAGTTCATTCTTCATTACATTCACACGGTATCAGAGCCATGGTGCTCAGTTCTGATTGATCTTGTAATATCAATATAACCCCTTTATTTCTTGTAATTCAATATATCCTACAACTTCCTCACCTCCCTCATTGGCAAGCAGCAATCTACCTCCTACGTTACCTCAAAGGGTCCATTGATCTTGCTCTTGCTTATCCCAAGCAATCTTCTATCTCTCACTACTTATAGTGATGCCGATTGGGGCTCATGTCCATTTACTTGTCGCTCCATCACTGACTATTGTCTTTTTCTTGGTCGTTCACTTGTTTCCTGGAAAACCAAGAAGCAGTCTAATGTGATTAAATCATTTGCAGAAAGCGAATACAGGGCCATGTCTATGACTACTAGTGAGTTCATCTGGCTTGATGGTCTTCTTCATGATTTACACATTCAACTTCCTCGACCTTTTGCTCTTCATTGTGACAACAAGGCAGCTCAACATCTTGTAGCTAACCCCGTTTTTCATGAGCGTACTAAACATCTAAGAATTGATTGTCACGTTGTCCGAGATGAGGTTCAGAGAGGATTCATCTCCATAGTGCATGTTCTTTCAGTCTTCAACTTGCTGACATTTTTACTAAAGCTCTAGGCGAGCAACAACACTCCTTCATCCATAAGCTTGGTCTTTTCTTGCCTAGTCCAGCTTGGGGGTTGTAGGATATATTGATATTACAGGAAATAAAGGGGTTATATATTTAAATAAGAGGAAGTTGTAACAAACTCAACAACCCTAGCTTTTGTGTATATAAAGTTGTAGAACTCATACATGAATATACGAGAGAGTTTTCAGTTCATTCTTCATTACATTCATAGAAATCAAGCATGAAAATGAATGTTATGAGATGGAAGTGATAATATAGGATGGTAATTGATTAATTATCCCAGCCGGGTCTCACACGGGTTACTAGGGAACGAGATCGCTACCTGATCTACAGGGAGCCTCAAAGGCCTGTATTTGATCTATAGGGGCATTAAGATGAGAAAGATAGTCCGAGATCGCGACTTGATCTACAGGGGCTCTGTGGACAAGATAGTCGAGGTCGCTATCAAATCTACAGGGGGCCTACGACGCTATCAAGTTGGCCAACCTAAAGAGAAAAAAAGAAAGAAAGAAAGAAAGAAAAAAAATACGAAAGCACATGAGAAAGTATATCGTACGATCAATTGTGGCTAGTTAGTTGATTATTACCTATGTAGCGATGTGATTGAGTCTAACATGCTTATATACCATGTTATTATTGTTTATATGCAACATGCGATAACATGCTTTGGATGTTTACATGATATGCTTTATATATGATTGGAGTGTAATGTGAATTTTGATATAGATAGATGCCTTGGAATGTGAGCACGGGAATAGAGTGTCCTTTGGGGACGGAATATTATATAATAATATATATTGGAGAGTGTGAATTTAATACCCTTACTGAGCTTGTAGCTCATTGCTGTTATATCCACGTTATTCAGATTCTCAGACTCAGCCCAATAAGGGTAAGGACGTTGGACCCAACACTTCAGTAAAGATCAAATCAGGTGGGTTGTTCTGGGAGATTCTCCCTAGTACTTGTGTTGTTTTGTTTGTGGTTGGACATGTTGTTTTAAACTAGTTGTGTGACATGTTATATATTTTGAAATTGACCGGTATATAGTTGTTGGTGATATAATAAGGATAAGATATATTTATATATATAAGGTGTATTTTCGAAAAAGTTTTAAAGTTTTATTTTTTTTGCTTTTCAGCTTATTTTTAATAAATAGGGTGATTTAATAGGTAGTTAATTAGAAATGAAATAGGCGTCACATTGAAAGTGATTCCAACAACCTAGACGGTTGAATCAATTCCGGCGGATTTGAATGTTGATTGTTGAAGGGATGCGTGATTTTCATGGATTAGATAAAAGCATACTATAGTTGAAAAATGCATAAACATCTCTTGAAACTATAATTTTTTATATATATATTTTTATATCACATCAAGTAGCAGTACACTAATTGCTATCACCGAAAAAACGCTCTCTTTTAACCTAATAGCCAAAAGATTAGGGAAGGATCGCCGGAGCGTTATATCGACTAAGAGATGACGGACTCTTCTCCGCCGGCCGCCGGTGGAGGTGAAGTCCCTGTGGTGGAGGCTTCGTTACCTTCAGAAGACATAACATCACAGCGACTGAAGCTAATGTTGAGAAGCAAACTAAAATGACACCATTCATCATGGATAACTCTGTTAAGTTTTCCATAGGATCTTTAAATGAGAAGAATACCCAGAAGGTCCCCACTAAAAGCAACACTCAAGAGCGAACTAACCAAGGAGAACTAGTAACTCTGAGAAGATATTGGAGTGAGGTGTTGGGAGGAGTTACAACTAATGCCTTCAACAATGACAAGATCACTAGGGAGTCTCTCGTTGGGAAAATAACGGTTAGCTATCCCCATGAAAATGAAGGAGACCCTGTAATGGAGATAGATGAAGATGTTACCAAAGCTCTTGAAGCCTGATGGCACAATTCCATTGTTTTCAAGGTCCTTGGATTTCTAGTAGCATTTCCAGTCATGGAAAGAAAGGTTAAGGAGCTTTGGAAGTGTGGAGAGAACGTCCAACTCATCGACCTCGACAACAGCTACTTTCTTGCTAGATTTAAAAGCGAGAATGAACTTATGATGGTGCTAACGGGAGAGCATTGGCACTCTTCGGCCATTGCCTTACTATGAAACGTTGGACTCCAGATTTCGTCATGTCCAACCTCATCAACTCAGCTCCCGTCTACGTTAGAATCACTGGTGTTCCTGTGCAATGGTATCACGAAGCCATTATATGGATCATGGCAGAGGGAGTAGGCCTTCCCATCACCATTGATCCGAAAACTTTGCAATTAAACAGAGGAAGGTTCATTAGATTTTGAGTTGAAATAGACCTGAATAGTCCCCTGAAGAAAGCGATTTACACCAATAAACGAAGGTGCTCGATCGAATATGAGGGGCTAGATGTCATATGTTTCAAGTGAGGTCGTTACTGACATTATGCCTCCCAATGCGAACACACAGAAACATCTAATGTTCAAGCTACAAATCACACTCCCACGAGTGAGAACCTTCAGAAGGAAGCATCGGAGGGTACGACTAACGGAGAGAAGGAACATGAGCAGTCTCCGGCCAACACCGCCATGGATTCCGGCTATGGACCGTGGATGTTGGTTACTAGAAAAAACAGATTTGAAAAAGGAAAGAATCAGATAGAGAAGAGATCAAGATATCCAAGTACGCAAACAAGGAATCAGAATCATAACAACCAGGGAAAGAATATGCAACAAAAAGGTAAGAGCGTCCATACAATTCAAAAAACCATATTGCCTGAGGAAGCCATGACTGTGGGCCGACAAGATACGCTGGGCAAGAAGCCCATGGACAAAGGAGCATCTTCAAGTGGAACTAAGCCCACGGAAAGCCCACCTACACAGCCAGAAAAAATAAATGTGCAACCTGGAGATAATCGTATCGAGCAGCAACAACCATTACCAAGCCCAGGGACAACAACTATAAACCAACCTATCTTCAAAGCTCCACCATTACCCAATCCAAAAACTAATAGTAACGAAGAGAAGAAGAAGCTACGCAACAAAAATAGAAACGTTGCCCGTAGAGCAGCTTGGCGAGCCAAAAAGGCTGAGGAAAGCAACACGAATCAGACCATGCTCAAACGGCAAAGAAGAAGTGAAGATGATATGCCAAGAGAGATTCTTCAAAGAGCTGTGAGCGAAACTCTAGAAACCATTAATGAGTCACAGGCGACTCCTTATAGTGCTCCCACAAATCCAACCAATGAACCCACCTACCCCGGCCATGCCCACAACCTGTGTGTTCATTCTGATTCACAATGTGAACCACAAATACAAGAGCAAAGCCCAAGTTCAGCACCCAGTAACAACAATACCATGCAAGGAGTTAACACCTTAGCAGAGGACGAGGATATGCAGGAGAATCAGGAAGTCGTCGACGTTGGAGCAGCTGAGAAGTATAGTATGTAACTCTTTCCTGCTTCTATCCCTTACATTCGGTTATTATGAATTGCTTACTATGGAATGTTTTCGGAGCCCGTAAGAACGGTTTCCGACGAGCCATCAAATATATGCGTAGACACCACAACATTAATATTTTAGCCATTTTTTATCCCATAATCTCAGGAGATAGGGCACAAGTTGTCTGTGATAGACTCAGTTACTCAGGCTGCTATCGAGTGGAAGCTATAGGATTTGAGGGAGGTGTTTGGCTACTCTGGAAGACTGAAAAAGTACATATGGATATTGTTAACCATCATCACTGTTTTATACATGCCAAAGCTACTGACGGCTCTAGCTCATATAGTATCATCGTTGTGTATGCCTCCCTGGATCACATCCGGCGTAGAGAGTTTTGGGAAGCCCTAGACAAAGAGCTAGCTACCATCACTGACCCTCTCTTCATAGGAGGAGATTTCAATTGTATCAAATATCTACATGAGAGGAAGGGTGGCTCAGGCAGATTACATGAAGACTCTGCGGTGTTCAATGATATGATTACGAAACACGAGCTCATCGACCTTGGCTATACTGGGACAGATTTTACGTGGAACGATAGAAAAACAACAAGAAGAAACATCTACAAAAGACTAGACAGAGTATTCATGAATCAGGGAGGGTGCTTGAAATAGCCCAACGCTCAAGTCCGCCACCTAGCTCGCTTCTCATCGGATCACTCTCCCATCCTCCTTTCCGTCGACCCTGCTTTGACTTGCAGAAGAGAGAGGAGGCCTTTCAGATTCGAGGCTGCTTGGACAACGCATCAAGATCTTCAACCCATGATCGAGATGTGTTGGTTCCATAACTCCGAGGTAAGTAAAGCTCTCCCTAATCATAAAACTTCTCTTATCACTTGGAACCGGCTTGTGTTTGGTATTGTCTTTCGCAGGAAACAAGAAGCCATTGACAAACTCACCAAAATTCAAATCAAGATATGCGACAGAAGCTCACCCAGACTCATTGAGGAAGAAATATGGTTAAAGGAGGAGGTGGAAAATAATTTAGAATAGGAAGAGATCATTTGGTTCCAAAAGTCACGGGAAATGTGGCTTGACCATGGTGATCGTAATACGTCGTTCTTTCACACATCCAAAGTCATACGAAGGGAAAAAATAGGGTGATGGGGCTAAAGATAAAAGGGAATGCTTGGGTCGAAGATCAGATCAAGCTAGAAGAACATGTGTTGAGCTATTTCCAGTCTCTTTATAGCCTAGCTGACACCCAACCCTTACACCCCTGCCTCCTCAACACCGTGGGGGTCCCGACTGTGCATATGTTGGAGTGGGATATTATTCGCAATCCAGTGGAGATGGACGAGGTTTGGAAGGTTGCTAGAAGCATGAGGGCTTACAAAGCCCCTGGCGTAGACGACTTTCAACCAATTTTCTTCCAGAAATACTGGAGTATTATAGGGCGTTCGATGAAGGAAGAGGTTACAAGGTTTTTTACGACCCATCAGCTCTACCCAGGGAATAACGACACTCTGATTTCCCTTATTGCCAAGGTGGGGAAACCGGAGCTCATTAGTCAATTCAGACCTATCGCCCTCTGCAACGTTAGTTATAAGATCATAACCAAGGTCATGGTGCAGCGTCTTCAACGAGTCATCGGGGGCCTTGTGGGCCCCACACAAGGAAGTTTTATCCCGGGACGCCTTATTCAAGACAACATAGTTCTCATACAAGAAGTGGTTCACTCCATGAGGAAAAAGAAGGTTGGCAAGCAATGGATGCTTTTGAAAATTGACTTGGAGAAAGCTTATGATAGGCTAAGATGGGATTTTATCGGTAATACTGTCATTGAAGCTGGTTTCCCTCCAGAATGGGGGAAGATGATCCAAGAGTGTATCAGCTCTGTCAGAATGCAAGTCCTATGGAACAGTGAGTTAACGGACCAGTTCACTCCAAAAAGAGGTATTAGACAAGGTGACCCGCTCTCCCCATATTTGTTTGTATTATGTGTTGAGAAGCTGAGTCACCTCATCCTTGAGTTTGTGGATCAAGGTGAGTGGAAACCCATCGTCCTATCTAGAGGAGGTCCACGCCTTCTCACCTTTTTTTCGCAAACGACATTACCTTGTTTGTTGAAGATTCCGTCCAACAACTCAAGGTTCTTATGAGATGTATTGACACTTTCTGCAAGGCCTCAGGGCTTAAGGTTAGCATCAAGAAATCTAAGATATTTGTCACACCTAATGTGTCACGGGAGGTATGTGATAACATTGCAAGACTAAGTGGAGTAGAAGTCACGAAGAACCTTGGCAACTACTTAGGTGTACCCCTTCTCCTAAAAAGGGTCACTAAAGCTACCTTCACGACACTCCTCAACAAAATCAACCTTAGACTCAATGGTTGGAAGACTAAGAATCTCAACTTTGCAGGTAGGGTTACCCTTACAAAAGTGGTGCTCACATCCATGCCCATATATTCCATGTCTATTCTGACCCTGCCGATCAGCATATGCAAGGATATCGACTGCATTTTTCGAAACATCATTTGGGGTCATATTGCGGGCACACACAAGATGCACATGATTAAGTGGAGTGTGCTTTGCCTCCCAAAGGAGAAGGGAGGGCTTGGTATCAGGAGCATGCACGATTCTAACCTAGCAGCCCTTGGTAAGCTGGGTTGGAGGTTTCTCAAGGAACCAAACAGCCTTTGGGTTCGGGTACTGCAAAGTAAGTATGGAAGAAATGGTAACTATATCCACGTAGGAGGCTCACACATCTGGAAGGGTTTAACTACTGGGCTTCAACAGGTTGTGAATAAGGGCGCCAAATGGGTCTTGGGTGATGACAATACCATTCGGTTTTGGTTGGACAGATGGGTAACCGTAGATTCACTCAACATACACACCAGTCAGCCCCTCAGTCTAGAGGAAGAAACCAAGACTGTTCGAAGCTACTAGACAATCTTACCGGATGGGATTGGCAAGCTTTGGGAGGACGTCTTCCAATGGAGACTCTGCTCAAACTCGCAACAACTAAACCCTTCCAAGATGAGTTCAATTCATAACAGAATAACCCCGATGACTGCTTCCAAGACGAGCTGAGCTGGAGCGCCACTCAGGATGGTAACTACTCCAACAAGACAACCTATATGCTCCTTACTGGATCTGCAGAGTTACAATGCAGTGAGGGAGCCATTTACCGGACCATTTGGAATTTGCGAGTGCAAGAACGTGTGAAGCTCTTCATCTGTAAACTTATAAACGGCGGAGTCCTGTGTAGCGAAGAGATAATGAATAGACACATAAGCCCAACTAGCACCTGCCTATGCTGCAATAGAGCCTCAAAGTCTCTCCTTCACCTCTTTAGAGACTGCACACGTACCAAGCACCTCTGGCATCAACTACATGCCAACAGGAGATCAAACGACTTTTTCATCTCCCAATTTGCGTCCTGGACACGAGGTAACGTCTCTTCAACACCTCATTTTAATAATATGATTATGTGGAATAAGCTTTTTGCAGTTGCCCTTTGGAATACTTAGAAATGGATAAACGATTCTACATTCAGCAAAGTCCATAATGAAGGCGACATAAGCATCCACGTTCAAGACCGAACCATGAAGTATGTGAATGTCTGGCTCAGAAAACATATTGGCGGTAGAGAGAACACAAGACACACCACCAACATCAGGTGGGAACCTCCTCCCGTAGGTTGCGTTAAGGTGAACACAGATGGCTCTAAGAAGAATAATGGCTTTGCTAGCGCATCGGGAGTAATTAGGAATAATGCATAAGAGTGAGTGAGGGGCTTTGGGGTCAATCTAGTGATATGCTCCGTACCTGTTACTGAACTTTGGGGTATGTATCATGGACTTAGATGCGCTTGGGAGCTTGGGTACTGATCGGTAATCATTGAGACGGATTCTCAATTGGTCACCCAACTCCTAAAGAAGCCCTTAAGCCCCACCACCCTCTTGCTAGTCTGACACGTAAGTGTCATGACTTTTTGAAAAGAGACTGGAACATCCAGTATCGACATGCCTACCGCGAGACGAACAATGTAGCGAATTTTTTAGCTTCTTATGCTTTGAACTTTCCTATTGGATTGAATGTATTGTATGACCCGCTGGAGGGTGTAGTTGATCTTTTACTTAATGATGTAAGGGGTCGGGCTATCCCCGTGTGATGCCTACTTAGCCTTCTTTCTATCAATAAAAGCGCGTCCAGATGCGACGGAGACCACCGAATCTCCTTCCCACAAAAAAAAAAACTAATTTTTATCGCCACCCTACCCCACCACCATCCAAAATGCAAGGGCCATCTTATTTTCGTCCATATTTTAACCAAATCAAAAATAAATTATAACGGTAGCTTGTGATCTATTGTCTCCCGTCACCTATGCTTGATTTGACCTGTTGAACATTTACAAAAATTGGTGACTAAAATTGATGTATCAACTTTGGTTTTTTTTTTTGTTATTATTAATTAATATTATTGTAAAGAATCATTATTATTTTTGTAAGGGCAATTTTGGTAATTAGGCCTTTTTGAAAAACTAGAGTAGTAACCAGGCTTTTTAATGTTTCAATTAAGTAAATATACCCCATCCTTTTGAAAAACTAGAGTGGTAATTAGGCCTAGTAAACCAAATTGTTTTTTTTTTGTAATTAGTATTATTAATACTTATTATCATTATTAATTTTTATTGTTAATTAAATTTTTTAAGAAAACTTAAATAATCATAATGTAAAACATGCTATTTAATTTTATATAAACCAAGCTCGTTTGGTATGACGGTAGAATGAGCTTGGAAACAAGAATTGGAATGTAGTAAATAATTAGAATCAATCAATCCTCATACACGGTGTTCCAATGATGTTGAAATCAAGGATTCATGAAACATGTAATTTGATTTTTATATGAATTATGGAACGAGAAATCATATGATATTTGATGATATATGTGTATACTTATTATGTTAGTATTAATTATTTTTAATCTATATTTAATAAACATAAAGACCAACTAATGACTTAGAATACAAGTATGAACCAAATATCAACTAGACTAAATTGGTATATAATTTATTCTATAAAATTTAGTTTGTCTAATTGAAGTAGTTATATTGTTTTCAATGGGTAAAATATTGGAATGTATGATACTCACCTTTAGTTTATGAAATCAAGTTTTTATATAGAGTTGGAATGAGTTATCTCATCAAATTATTGATTCCAAATCATACTAAACCCGTAGTATAAGTATGACTTCGTTCTGATTCCTGATTTCATGACACTTGTACCAAACAGACCATATCCGTCTTATATGTTCAGGTTATTTTACATAATCAACAAAATCAAGCGAAACACGAATAGTGAAAAAAAAACTGCATTTACTACATCGAAACATGAAACCAAAATTCGTCTTATATTTCGGACATTTTTCTTGAAATATATTGAAAATTATATGAATTGTTCCACACGTCATTACAAATTTGCAATCATTGTTGATTAGATTATTATGGGATGCAAATAGCAGACTCATGCCAAACTTATCACTTTCAATCAACTATTACAGAAATTCATCAACATCAACCACCCCAATTCAATTATATCAATCATAGACATAATTAAGTAAAAAAAAAGAGTAAGTGGACAACAGTTGAGGGCCCACATTTTTATATCATTTACATTTGTAGGGTGCTCAACACTAATTAAAAAAAATATGGACAATTTTGATTACTAGACCTTTTTTAAAAACTAGCCTAGTAACTAGGCTTTTTAATGTTTTAATTAAGTAAATGTACCCCAACCTTTCGTGTTTATTTTCAAACTCTATACACTCTTCTCTCAGGGGTACATTTACTATACACAAAACTAAAAAAAGTATAGTAAACTAAATTGTTTCAAAAAAATATTTTCCGAATATATTATAAATAGAAATCTTGAAGCTCAAATACTCCTTGGTTGATTTTAAATTAAAATATTTTTTACATGTTTAAATTTTCAATTTTCTATTTATTGGGGTTGGGACATTTATATAGGACTATAATTATAATTATAATTATTTTCTCACGAACAGGAGAGAAAAATAAGACAATAAAAGTTAATGAAATCTTACACATTAGAGAGTGGAATGACAACTAAAGCCTCTTCATGTTATAAAAAACTGGTCACATTGACAAGAGAGGCATTAGTAGCCCCAAATGTATACAGATACATATGTTGATGTCGACTCCATTTTGTTTTACACAATTCTTTTTCAAAATAAGACGACGTCGTTTTGACCATATTTATCCAAACACTATCGTTTTGAATCTCTTTCAATCAATGTGAGAGCACCACATACACACTCTTACTGATCGAAATCCAGATAGTTAGAACGTCTCACCTGGAAGGAGGGTTTATTTCTCTTTTCCTTTGTAATTTAATGGTTTTTTTTAGTGAGATTTAACTTTATTTGTCAAACGATACCAACTTTTCGTTTCTTTTGAGAAGAAAAAATTTCTTTTAAGATATATTAAGATTTTACGTGATAAAATTTTAACGTTTTTAAATTGGAAGAATTGACATTATGGACCTTTTACACCATGAAGTTGAAAATTAGAGCCCTCCCAATTTCTAATTGTAAAATTGGGCTCCTATATAATAGGGTAAATCAGAAATAGTATAAAAGTTGGCAAAAAGTGAGCATCACGTCAGATTTTATTAGTGACAGATTTGATGAAAACTTTGGAGGAAATTTATATCCCCAAAAGACGCATGGTTATCAATGTAATTCATTTGATGAACTTTTATAATGCTTATATATAATTTTTTGATTTCCTGTAACTTTTTAGATATGTACGTGGTTATTACCTAAAATATCGTTATACCAAAAAATGTTTAGAATGATGCATAAAACATTGGCAATGATGGTACAATATAGGGCTCCATCAACTTTACGGGTACTAGACAATCTCTCATAGCTCATGCATCACCACCCCCATCATATATTGATCATTGATTTTGGTGCCACATATCACATTTTTTATTGTCACGAGCTTTTCTCTAACATGACATTATTACCCAAGCCAATTTAAATTGGTCTTCTTGATGGCTATATCAAGATTGTGAATCACTTAGGGACAATGCAACTTTCTCCTACTCTCACATTACAAAATGTATTGTTCATGCTAGAGTTCAAACACATTCATATTTATGTCTCTCGTTTGGTTATTCATTCAATGTGCACCCTATTTTCTTGAAAATTTTTATATTGACTAGAAGAAAAGAATTTACAAGGGGGTCATGCTATGACGAGACAAAGGGGTTATATGAGGGCAATTTCAAGCTGGTTTGCGCAGAAGATGGAATTTGGTGTTCTATCCTTCCAGTGGTGCGTAGCTCGGTTCTTTACACTTTGAATGGCGTTGTGGGCACAAGTGGAGAAGTGAGTTGTCTAGTTGTTGTAGATAAGATCATTTATGACCTTCCAGAGGTACGTGGTAGATGAAGCTCGTGACAGAAGTAATGCGGATGTGAGCAATAAGATCGTGGCGCTGAGGGTTCTTGGATGGTGACTTATACTAATTACACAGTAATCTACATTCTCCTATACATAAATAACATGATGTGTGTAATAATGTTGATAAACCTTCTCTGCACATTTTACATGCATGATTGGGTCATTCATCTCTGACCAAACTTCAACACACTCTTTGTTGCCCCTCTACTTACTAATCTTCCATTCAAGGTGACATTTGTATTGTGGCTAAGCTACACAAACTTTCATTTCCACGCAGTTCTTCTTATGCTTCACATGTCTTTGCTTTATTGCATGTAGACTTATGGGTCCATATCATACTAATTAAATCACGTTATGGTGTACATTATTTTCTTACTATTGTGGATGACTTCACTAAATGTATCTTATACTTCTCAACAAAATGAACGAGTAGAAAGCAAGCATAAACGTTACCCTCGTGTGTTCCTAAATCACTTTACCGATATAAATATCGGTGTTTTGGCTTGTAGAGGGTTTAAAGATAAAGCAAAACTATCCCAAGATCAAGGGATGGAGAACCTCCCCCTCCATGTTCTTCATGTGGACAAGGTGGCAACCGCCATTAACAGAGCACACATCTTCTTCCATTCCTTCCTCGTCTCCCTCTTTCTTTACTATCGACTCAAATCTCTAACCTTTACACCTAACGACGTCGTTTCCTCCACAAATCATCTCCCTCTTCTTCCATCCCTCCTCCTCTTCGTAGCCGAGCTCATCCTAACTTTCATCTGGCTCTCCGACCAAGCTTCCCGATGGAAACTCGTCGACAGAACCGTCTTCATCGAAAGACTACCGGAGAATTCCAAACTTCCGGCCATCGACGTTTTCATATGCACGGCGGATCCCGACAAAGAACCCACCTTCGAAGTCATGAACACCGTCATCTCCGCCATGGCCCTGGATTACCCCTCCGATAAGCTCCACGTGTACTTATCCGACGACGGTGGATCCGCCCTCACTCTGGACGCCATGAAGGAGGCCTGGTGTTTCGCCACGTGGTGGGTCCCGTTTTGCAGAAGGTACGCTGTTGAGTGCAGTTGTCCCATGGCTTATTTCGACGATGACACTTCACCTACAGTTGATACGACCAGTAGCTCCGACTTCGTCAAGGATAGATTGATACTCAAAGTAAGTCACTAGGACCTTTTTATGAATTACTTTGAAATTAGTGTCTCATTATGCATTTAGTGACTAATTACGTGCTCATGAACAGGAAAAATATGATTTGTTTAAGAAGAGAGTGGAGATTAATGTTCTCCACCACCGGAGAAGAGAAACGAACAGGAACAACCGGACTAACCATCCGCCACTTGTTCAGGTTTTTGCTTTTATCTCATTAATTATATTTTTATATATTAATCAAATTTCTATTTTATTTCCTAAATACACAAATAAACAACTTAAAAAGTTATGGATTTTTCTTTATGAAAGCTTGTTTACGTGAATATCGTTGCTATCGTTTTCATACTATTTTTAGTGATGGACAACGTTTTAATTTGGTCCTAACTTAGTAGGTGATAAATGAAGATTGTATGGACCCAACGACGATGAATCCCGACTATAATCATAATATTCCATTGCTTGTATACGTTGCTCGGGAGAAAAGAACATCTTACCCTCATCACTTCAAAGCAGGAGCTCTCAACGTTCTTGTATGTTCACACGTAAAATTTACAGCTAATTACCTGTTAAATGATTTGTTACGTAAAAATACTAATATTTGTCTCTAATTGCAGCTTAGGGTTTCAAGCTTGTTAAGCAATTCCGGTGTAGTGTTAGTGTTGGACTGTGATATGTACTGCAACGATCCAACTTCGGCTAAGCAAGCTATGTGTTTTTATGTTGATTCAAGCATTTCAACCTCTTTGGGTTTCGTCCAATTTCCCCAAAAGTTTCACAATCTTAGCAAGCATGCCATTTATGATTATGACTTGAGATGGGCTTTTAAGGTAAATCTATTATAATTGATGTTAATTTACATGACCTCAATATATAAAAGTAGTTCGGTATTCATATCTAAGATATTAATCAATTTACCTTACAAGTTGATACGAAGATTTAATTTGAAAGTATTTTTCAGATTCTTGTACGAGGTATGGACGGCGTGGGTACAGGACCACTCATCTGCGGGACAGGTTTTTACGTGAATAGGAAGGCATTATACAATGACTATGTGAAGGGTACATTTCTGTATTAACGTGTACGTTTTGAAATACTATAATTCAATCTTCAAAGTTTAATCGACGTTACTTTTATGTATATTCAGGACTCGACCCATTGGAGTTGAGGAAAACCTATGGTCCTTCAAACGAAATCACAAGAATCTTAAGTCAAGATATAAACCCTATCGATACAACACTAGGAGATATGGCGCTAAATATTTTACCGCATGCTGAATTCGTAGCCTCATGTTCCTTCGAAAAGGATACAAAATGGGGCGACGGGGTAACAAATTGCACATGTCTATTCAAATATATATATATATATATATATTTTGTCATATATATATATATATATATTGTCATACGTGTTTAGTTTTAATACACTAACCGTAATTTTTCTAAATTTTCAAAAAAAAAAACACGCTAGTCAAAAAAAAATGAACCCATATTTTTGTTCCTTATCAGGAAAAAAATTGAACCGTGAAATAAAAATAAAATGAACAACTAATGTGAAAATATAACAAAATTTCTCTTCACCTCCTCTACAACGAGCTTCCTCACCGAAACTAGAATATACATATAGGGTTAGAATCAGGTGAAAACGTATGTTACGGATAACGTGCATATGCTAACTATATATTACACGAGCCTGAGTATGAAAAGCAATAATGAGTAATTAAGGAGGTAGAAATATGTTTCATTATCTTAGGCAAAATTTCCAATTCGTGTAGCATGTGTAAATATGTTTGTTTATAGTCATGTAGGTTGATTAGTGTTACGTTGAAAATTTAAATTCGTGGATAACATAGTTAGGGTATAAAATTAATCGCGCATGTTGTTTAAAATCGTGTTTATTAGAGTTAATTTATAGATTTAGTCGTGCTTGTTGATTATTAGTAGTGCATGTCAAGTTAATATTTTTTTTTTGGTCCCAACACGTGTACACATTTTTGCAATTATGAACTCATTCCATTAGTAATTTAGTAGCATGCACCATTCGTGCTTATTCAAAATGAATAGTCGTGTAAGACGATGTTTATCATCAACCATAAAATCAACATGCACCATTCGTACTTGGTCAATATATATTCATGTTTAATAGTTAACTATAATAAAGAAGAGTCGTTTTCTTCACATATAATCTTGTAAAAGCACGACTACATTAACTTATATACCGTACGTTTAAACTTGAATTATTTGAAGAAAACGTACAATTATTTCGTATTAATAAGGTGGTACGTAATATTTTATTAATTAGTGGGTATATAGATCCCATCATAATTCATAACCATTGAATTATTTAGATCACGTGCATAAACATTCTCATTTTTCATATGTATCATCTTTTGATTCCTACTATATATATGATGAACTTAGTTGGGGTTCTACTACTATTCCGTAACGGAGGACGTCTTCACCGGTTATAATCTTCATATTAGGGGATGGAAGTCAGTTTATCTCGATCCTGAAAAAGCGTCGTTTCTAGGAAGCTCAACGACGAATCTCGACGACTTGTTAACCCAGAACTCAAGGTGGACTGCTGGCCTTGTTGAAATAGGGCTTTCACGCTTTTGCCCATTGCTCTATGGCCCTTCTAGAAGAAACTTATCCCTTCTTCATCGTACTTGCTACGCTTTTCTCGACTTGTATACACTCAATTTCATATCGGTTTGGTGTTTGACTATCATTCCTCAACTTTGTCTCCTCCACGACATCCCTATATACTCTAAGGTAATGCTTACACGATGTACTGTACACGTTGGTATAGTTTAACATGAATATGTTACATTTTAAGTCAATGTAGATTTGTAACAGTTCATTTGGTGACAGGAATCGAGTTCGTTGTTCCCATGGTTGGCGACACTAATCTTCGTGTCGTCCCAAACCAAACAACTTTACGAAGTACTCACAATTGGAGGGACAACGATGAGTTGGTGGAATGAGCTACAAACGTGGATATTGAAGATGTTGACGTGCAACACTTACGGTTGCATAGACGCAATAATGAAGTTACTGGGCATTAAGAATACAACGTTCATTCCAACTAACAAAGTTGTGGATGAAGATCAAGGGAAGAGGTACCAACAAGGGATATACGATTTCCAAACATCTAATATGTTTTTGGTTCCTTTGGGAACCGGTGTGATCTTAAACTTGGTATCTTTCGTCGTGGGATTATTTCGGATGGTGGTGGTAGGACGTCGGGATTGCATCGCATTACAAGTTATTTTATCGGGGTTCTTTGCAGTAATGAGTATTCCCGTCATCGAAGGGATGCTTGTAAGGAAAGATAAAGGAAGATTTCCGCCTTCGGCTACTCTAAGATCAATAGTTCTTTGCTTGATGCTTATTTTGTTAGCACCTTTTATACTTTTGTGTTAGCACATGTTTCATGTATTATGTTGGGTTCTAATTCAAGTTTGTGTCCGGTTTTTGTAAAACTTTGTATTATTTGGGCTCTTTTTGTAAAGATTTTGTAAAACTGGGTGATTTTTGCTATTAGTATTGTTTCGGTATATTTTTTGGATAGAACTGGATTTGAACTCTTTGGCTGAGAATTGTTCAGACGCTTTGGCTGAGATTGTTGAGATTAAAAATAAGTGTTTTTGTTTGGCCTTTCATCAAACAGAAGCAAGTGTGCCAGAAGAAAGAAGTGGGCCAGCTGAGTAGTTATTTGGGCTCTCCTTAGATCCAAAATAAAACCCTACTGCAAAGGAAAATAGAGGGTTCGATACTAAGAACAAGAGAGCGACATAGGAGAACAGCGAGCAAGAGAAAGAAGAGATCGATCGAGAGAGAGAATGAGATCGCGAGGACGTCGAGTTTGAAAGTAAAGACGGTTTCACCGGTTCTCAGGGAGCCTTCTTCTCTTGTTGGTTTTGTTGTAAATCTTGTTTGTTTTTCATTCAATTTATATAGTCCGTGTACACCGGGTCTCTCTTGAGGCTAATCTAGTGTTTGTTTTATTTTGAGCAGATCGATCTAGATTAGACCTGTGCAAATCCGGACCGGCCCGTCCAGTCCGCCCGCCCGCCCGGGAAAAAAATATGGGTATGGACAGCTAGTTTGGGTCTGGCCCGGTCCGGCTCGTATTTTGGCGGGATGGGTATGGGTAAACATTTTGCCCCACGGGCCCGCCCGGCCCGTAGATAATTTTATACATATAATTTTTGTAATATATGTATATATAATATATATTGTTTTGACGAGTTATTTTAACGAGTTATACTCGTTTATAATACAAGAATGTAGGGTTAACTTGACTATAACGACACTTGCTATTTTTCAATTACTTGAATTTATTCATTTTTATGTGTTGATTATTGTTGAACTTGTTGGCAGTGCACTGTGGAAGTATAATTGGATTGAAAGTGTGTGTTAAATACATTATATTACTTGTTTTAAAAGATAAATCTCGAGGGGGGGGGACGCACAAGCAAGTACACACGGGTCATCCGGGCTGGCCAGAGAGTTTGCCCGCATTTTACATGGATGGACATGGGTAGCGTTATTGGCCCGGACAAGACGGACCGGACCAGCCAGGCCAGTACCTTACAGGTAGAGTTGTTAGTAATGGACTGGCACGAGCCCACTTTTGTACAGGTCTATGCGACAATCCGTGCAGTAGGGGAGAGCGCGATAACAAGGAACGTGGGAGCGGTGACATCGACATCGTCGGAGCAGTAGTTTAATTTTAACAAATCCATATATATTGCCTTTAATTATCTCTAATTCTGCACACAAAATGCGAATTAGTGCTCAATTAAATTCGCACTTGGGTTCGAAATTGAACTTGAATTTAAATAATTTCGCACTCGGGACTCAAAAACGAAATTGATTTTAATTCATTCCGCACTTGGGCCCCAAAACCGAATGAAAAAGAATTTTTAATGACCGATTTGATTCTGGACGAAGTGCAAAATTGAGTAATTTTTAAATTTCCTCTCAATTACAAAATATTAAAAAAAAAATGGCGTTTTTGGTGAAATGGACCCTTTTTGCTATATCACTTACTATTTTGGCCTCCACCCATTCCATCTTTGTAAAATAGGCTCAAGTAATCATTTCCACTTTTAAATTATGTAAGTGCAATGCAAGAAAGTGTACTGCAAGGTCTGAATGCAGTCGTCCGATGTGACTGCATGAAATGATGACAATTTTCACTTTTAAATTATGTAAGTGTACTGCAAGAAAGTAATCATTTCCACTTTTAAATTATGTAAGATGGAATATATAGACACCATACTTAAAATTCATAAATCAAAAGCACTATTACCAATTCATACCCAAAAACTCCGAAATAACAAACTCAAATTTACTGTAAAGCACATAATAACATACCCAAAATTACTGAAAACCACTATCATCGATTCAACATACATGCTTGATAAGTTTGAAGATATAACTACCATACTCAAACTTCATAGATCAAAAACGCTACTATTATACCCAAAACTCTTAATCACATACTCAACTTTGTTGTAACACACAAAAATACTGACCATACACAAAAATACTGACCATCAACAATGTTACCAATTTATCCTCTTCATCATACATGCTTGAGTTTTGAATAGAATTCAGAAAACTCGATTAAAACTAACTCACTAATATACTCAAAAAATTTAAACAGAGCTCAGAAAAGTTACGAATTTATCCTCTTCATCATATACTGCGTTTGATTCTCCGTTGAAAGCTTCATCAATATCCTTAGCTTCAACTTTGGCTTCAACAACAACTTTTGAGTTTTCTATTAGGTGAGAAATTGATGGAGTTTCGACTGGAGTTGTAGACGATGAACATTTAGAAACAAAGAGTTTCTTTGAGTTTTCCATTTAAAATGAAAACGAGGAAATCAGAAATGGGGGATATTTGTCTTTCAGATGAGCAGAAAATGAAAAATATGGATATCGGTTGAAAGAAGATGTTTTTTGAGTAAGAATTATTTTGAAACGCCGGCCCAAATTCTTCTACTTTTACTGTTCATCTGATTGAGTACGATGTGACTCCTCTACAACAAGCTGCAACAGTCCTCTGCAACAAAATTTCCACCTTTTTTTGTAAAAATAAGTGGTGGAAATCATGGGGGCCAAAAAACAAAGATGAAACATTCAGGGGTCAATATCACCGATTCTTTCAAAAAAAAAATCAGAATTTTTTTTAAAAACTAATTATGACCTTTTTAAATTTAAACTAATTAATTGTATTATAGAATTATTTTTATATATCTTTTAATTAAAAATCTAGATGAGTTAATTTAAATCTAAATTTATTTTTTGGATAAAAATAAATTTATAATTTTATTTATTTTCGACTAAAAATAGAATGTTTAAATTAAATTTTAAACTAATTTATAAATAAATTAAAATTTGCTATAAATTATTTTAAGTAAAGGTACATAATTAGTTTTAAAAAAGCACATTAAACTTTAAAATTTCCTATGATTGCACCAAATAAAACTCTTACGATGGTCCCTAATTAAGCCAGTTGTGGACTTTAAGCATATTGTCCTTTCAGTCGCCTCTACCTCTCAATACAACATTGGGTATTGGTAGATAACCAATATTGTTTTGGAACCCTACGGAAATATAGTTTCTAAAGTTAAGAATATATTACACATGTGTAGAATTATGTAAATATGATATTTTTTATAAAATCACGGATTTAGTTAATAATTTTTGGAAGTTTATACGTAATATCTATAGGATATATGTGGCAAATAAATAGAACAAGAGGGAATACTTTGTAATAAAGCCAAAAGGCTAATAACCCTAAGTGCTTATGCTTGCATATATATTTGTAATTCGCCTTTTATATTCAACACAACATTTATGCAGTTCATACATTCATCTCTTCACATGGTATCAGAGTCATGGTTGCTAATTCTCAATTTTTCAAAGTAAATACTCCCATTTTTTCATAGAACATTACATCCCTTACACATTACCCCTCGCAACTGATTCATAGCTACCAAAAAAGAACCAGAACGAGATAATCTCTCACTTGATCCAAATTTGGATCGAAGGACCATTGTTAATATCAACGATCCATTGTACTTGTCCAATTCGAAAAATCCTGGAATGTAATTGGTATCGATCTTCTTCAATGGACCGAATTTTAATTTCAGGAGAAGGAGCATACGCATGGCTCTTGGCGCCAAGCAGAGGTTAGGTTTTGTTGATGGAACATGTATGAAACCTGCGATTGGAGATGGTGACCAGCTCACAAGGTGGATTCGAGCTGATTATATGATCCGGTGCTAGATCTTGCACTTTTTGAAATCAGAGATTGTTGGAAAGTTTATCCCTTGAGGTAAATGTTCAGGTACGGCCCTTTTATTGCGGTACGGTCGTACGGCCGTACCGCAGGGCGACACGTGTCCCAAAATTTTTTTTTTTTTTTTTCTCTTTTCTGAAATTTTTTTTTTTTTTACGGAAACTAATGAAAATTTATTTGAACTACCATGTTATAATTTATGCACTATTATCATATAAACTTTGAACTATTCCTATATAATCCATGAACTATTACTTTTTAATATAATCCATGAACTATTCTATTATAATTCATGAACTATCCCATAATAAGTTTTGAACTATTACTTTCACTCCTTTATAAATTTTTGCACTTTAAACTATTCTATTATAATTCATGAACTATTCTATTATAATTCATGAACTATCCCATAATAAGTTTTGAACTATTACTTTCACTCCTTTATAAATTTTGCACTATGAACTATTCTATTATAATTCATGAACTATCCTTTTAGAAGTTATGAACTATTACTTAATAAGTTTTGAACTATTACTTTCAATCCTTTATAAATTTTACACTATGAACTATTCTATTATAATTCATGAACTATCCTTTTATAAGTTATGAACTATTCCATAATAAGTTTTGAACTATTATTTTTACTCGTTTAAAAAAAAAAAATTTTTTTTTTTCCGGGACACGTGTCGGCCGTACAGACGGCCGCACGGCCTTACCGGAATAATGGGCCTTACTTGAATAATACCCTATCCCTTGAAACCCTGACTATTGAAAATAGAGCTTTTCATATGATCCTGCTTCAAGTAGAGAAACAAAAGGAACTTACTTGTCATATATCCCCTACACATGATTTACTTGATGTGTCTAGATTTGTTCCTTATTGACAAGTTGATGGAAGTAAGAGGGACTTTAAGAAAGAAAAACTCGACAGATTGTGCTCTTACAGTAAAGAGAAGGGACATCTACGAGAGTCTTGTTTTAAACTCACAAGAGTTCCTACCTGGTACAAGGAATTCAAGGTCAAGGATGACAAATTTTCAAGTGTTAATACTAGTGTTAACACTCCGTTTTCTAGATCTGCTAACAATTTGAAAATTGTAGTTGGTGATAATCCTCTGGAGACTTCAGATCTTCATGCTTCTTCATCTTCTCTGGATCCATCTGTTGTGAATGCAGCTTATCAAGATGTGCTAAAATTAATTATGGACAATCAATCAACCACATCTATTAATTTTGCAGGTGTGATAACTCACCTTGTGACTAGTTCAATCAATATTTGTACCTGGATTGTGGATTCTGGAGCCACATATCGCATAACCTTTTGCAAAGATTATTTTTGTTGTGTTGCAAAAGCTTGACAAACCGATCATGATTGGTCTCCTTGATGGTTCAATAAAGGAGGTTCATTATAAAGGCGCCGTGATCTTATCACTAGTCATGACTCTTCACAAAGTTTTCTACCTGCCATATTTCAAGCACAACCTTTTGTCTATCTCTCGATTGATTCTTGACTTGCCTATTAAGATCACTTTTACTCATACTACATGTTTGCTTCAGGACCTTACTAATGACTCTCTCATTGACAATGGTTACAAGGAAGGCAACCTTACAAGCTTGGATTTTCTAATCCCCAAAATCTCACATGTGTTGCATTTACTTCTGATAATAAGTCATGTGATATGACCTTGTTTCATGAACGTTTAGGTCATTTTTCTTTCTCCAAACTTCATCATGTTGATGCTTGCGTTACTTCCAATTTACAAACAATGAACTGTCGCACTTGCATTTTAGCCAAACAACATCGATTACCTTTTTCTCCAAACACTTCACATCCTAAATTTGCATTCAGCTTGATTCATGTTGACGGGGCCATATCACACTCTTGCTTTGTGTGGTGCTATATACTTTCTAACCATAGTAGATGACGTTACTCGTTGTACTTGGACTTTTCTCATGTATAACAAGCAACAGGTATTCAAGCTTATTACCAATTTCTTGGCATATCTGAAGAATCAATTTCACAATACTTTGAAGACTTTCAAATCCGACAATGGAGTTGAGTTCTTCCAGCATCAACTCCAAGAATTTTTCTTGCATTTGGTATCGTTAATCAACGTTCCACACCCTATGTTCCTCAACATAGTGCTAGGGTTAAACGCAAGCATCGTCACCTGATTGAAATTGCTCGTGTTCTTCGCCTTCATGCTCATTTACCTCTTTATTTTTGGGGCGAGTGCATCCTCGCAACAACTCACTTGATCAATCTCATGCCTTCTCTAGTGATTGGATGAAAGTCACCTTTCAAACTCTTACACAATACCAAACCAACCTATGATCACTTACGTGTCATTGGTTGTCTCTACTTCAGCCTCCTCCCTCGCAGAGATAAGATCGAGCATGTTTCAACTCATTGTGTGCTATTTGGCTACCCCCAGGTCAAAAGTCATAAAATTATTCAACCTCCAAACACACAAGGTGATTATTAATCTCCATGTTATCTTTCAAGAAACTACATTTCCCTTCAAAAATCCTTCCTCATCTCTTCCACATACTTCGCCTGTTTCCACGTTACCTTTAGTTTCTCCAGCTCCAGACTTTGATCCTTCTATACATCTTATACCTACTTCACCAATACCTCCTTCTCCTCTCCCCACGTATACACACTCTCCTCCTCACACTGATGACTCATTTGCTCACCCTATACATGTTCCTTTCACATCTCCTGCCACTTATTCCGTTTCTCCCTTAATTATTCCATCTTCTCCATTAATTATATCTCCACCATATTTATCACCTCCCTTATCACCTACCTCTCGCCCATCTCGTACCATAAATCGGCACGTTTATCTTCGAGACTACACTTGTAATTCCTTAATTATCTTCTCTTGACCAGTTTAATCTCTCATCTCATTCTAATGAGTTCATCCTTGCTCTTTGCAATGTTATTAATCATTCGAGCCGTCTAGTTTTTCTCATGCTAAGGATTCCCCTCTTTGGGTTGATGCTATGACCAAGGAGCTTCAAGCTCTTGAGCTTAATGACACCTGGATATGAAACTTTTACCTCCAAGAAAACGGCTATTGGTTCAAAGTGGGTTTACAAACTTAGGTATCGACCTGATGGCACTATTGAATGACATAAAGCACATTTAGTTGTTAAGGGTTACAATAAAATCAAGGACAAGGATTATAAGCACACGTTCTCTCTTGTTGCCATGTTTGCCACCATTCGCTTTATCTTGGCGCTGGTAGCTGCTCGTGATTGGCCTTTACAACAATTAGACATTAACAATGCCTTTCTTCATAACTTCCTTGATGAAGAAGTGTTCATGCTGCCTCCAAAGGGATATACAAAGGCTCCTCTTGGTCACGTCTGTCGCTTGAAGAAGTCTCTTTATGACCTCAAGCAGGAAAGTCGTCAATGGAATATTGAGTTCACCAAGTTGCTTCTTCAGCTTAATTATGTTCAGTCTCATCAAGATTACTCCTTTTTTTGTCAAGCATTCTCCCTTGGGCATCACCATTGTTTTGGTTTATGTCGATGACGTCCTCATAACTAGTGACATTCCCTCTGAAATTGCCTCTCTCAAAACTTCCCTTGATCAAGCATTCACTATCAAAGACCTTAGTCTTGCATGCTTCTTTCTGGAAATGGAAATTACTTGAGATCAATCTGGTCTCCTCATTAATCAATGGGAGTACATTCATGATATTTTCCTTGATACTTAGATGCTCACTTGGAAGGCTTCTAGGTTTCCCATACAACGTAATACTCACCTCTCTCAAGACTCTAGTGATCTATTTCCTGAGCCAGACTCTTACAGATGCCTTGTTGGACATTTCTTATATCTCCCTCACTCGTCCAGATATTGCCTATGCAGTTTAGCAACTTAGCCAGTTTCTTGCTTCACCTCGTCTTCCTCAATGGCATGTTGCGACATACTGCTTACACTACCTTAAAGGCACCATGGATTATGCTCTTCTTATCCTAAACAATCTACCTTATCACTTACTGCCTACAATGATGTTGACTGGGGATCATGTCTTTTCACCTGTCGCTCGATCACTGGTTACTGCCTCTTCCTTGGCAAGTCCCTTGTGTCTTGGAAGACAAAGAAACAATGGACCGTTAGAAAATCTTCAGTTGAGAGTGAGTATCTTGTCATGTCAATGACCACCAGTGAAGTCATTTGGCTTGATGGCTTGTTGATGGACCTTCATGACACTCTACCTCGTCCATTTGTGCTCTATTGTGACAATAAGGCTTCCCAACATCTTGTTGCTAACCCGATCTTCCATGAAAGAACCAAGCACCTCCGAATAAACTACCATTTTGTTAGAGATGAAGTCCAGAAAACCTTCATATCAACAACTCCTGTTCCTTCTGACATGCAACAGACATTTTCACCAAGGATGTGGGTGAACAACAACACTTGTTTCTTACTCGCAAGCTTGGCCTAGTACTCCATGTTCAGCTTGAAGGGGTATAGGATATATAGAGTAAGTGGGAACATTTTTTAATAAAGGCAAAATCCTATATATATATATATATATATATATATATATATATATATATATATATATATATATATATAATCTGCCTTTTACATCAATATACAACATATAAGCAATTCATACATTCATCTCTTCACAATATCGGACTCGTAAACATTTGGAAAGAAGGGGATATGAGAGCCAACAAAAATACACAATAGTGCAAATTGAAGTTTATTATTGAAAAATATAGAACTTATAAGATCTAAAATCTATATAGGGTGATATACTTCTTATGTGTTACGCTTCAAGGATGCATTCATCATGCGTTGTAAAGTTCTCACTTTTAATTGGGCAACTACAAAAATTAAGGTCATTTCAACTAACCAATTTCAACGGATTAAGTTATAGATTGTTTCTGACAATTTATGTTATTTGTTATAGATTGTTTCTGACAATTTATGTTATTTGTTTGTTCCCAACAGATTAGACTGTTAGATTGATTGCAACGAAATACATTATATATATTTTTCAACATATTGTTGAACGGTTGGGTGATTTTCATTGATTATATAAAATCATAATACATTTTTTTTTTGTGGGAGAAATCACAATACTTTTAATTCAACTGAAAAATACATAAACATCTTTTAAAAACTATAATATTTTATATATTTATTTATTTATATCCCATCAACTATTAATACACTAATCTCTATCACCACCCTACCCCAACCACCACCCAAAGTGCAAACCACCCATTCCAAAATTATCACCCTCAATTACTTATTGCAGACATTCATCAACATCAACCACCACAATTCAATTAAATCAATCTTACACAAATTTAAGTCAAAACATAAAGTCAATAGACGACAGTTACGTTGATGGACCCACAAATTTATAACCTTTACATTTGTAAGGTGTTCAACACTAATAAAAAAAATAAACTATCGTGACAATGACAAATAACCACAATGCTTGAATAGAATCTATGATACTCATGTAAGGGATTGCGCTATCCCGTGCGACGACTACTTAACTTTCTTTCTTATGAATTAAAGCGTGTCGAGATACGCCGGAGACCACTCGACTCTCCTTCCCACCAAAAAAAATTTATGATACATAACATTCACAAACCACACTCTTGCATACAAACAAATCCAAGTGCTCCGGTCCCCTCGTAACGGCTAGTCCATATGAAATGATCGGCCTTTTCAATCATTAGAATGTGTCGTCTATTTCATTGAACCCTAGTGTGTGCCTAAATCACTTTACCCATATAAATATCGGTGTTTTGGCTTGTAGAGGGTTTAAAGATAAAGCAAAACTATCCCAAGATCAAGAATGGAGAACCTCCCCCTCCATGTTCTTCGTGTGGACAAGGTTGCAACTGCCATTAACAGAGCAGACATCTTCTTCCATTCCTTCCTCGTCCCCCTCTTCCTTTACCATCGTCTCAAATCACTAATCTTTACTCCCAACGACGTCGTTTCTTCCACAAATCATCTCCCTCTTCTTCCATCTCTCCTCCTCTTCCTAGTTGAGCTCATCCTCACTTTCATCTGGCTCTCCGACCAATTGTTATGTGTAATGCTTTTGATTCACAAGAATCACCGTCTTCTATTATCGGAAAAGAATGATGTTCAAAACTCCGAAATTTTTTAGGAAGAAGGTTGCGAAAACTTCCTTATTAAACGGTTAGTATCATCAATTATCATATTTAATAAAGGAAATAAATAATTGTAAATAAGAGAGAGAAATATCATGGAATCTTAATTTTATATAATAATAAATAATAAAGGAAATATATAATTGTAAATAGTATAGAGAAAGATCATGGAATTTTAATTTTTTTAATAACAAGTCTTTTTTTAATTTATGGAAGGGCCTAGTTTGTCAACAAAAACACACAACTGCCTACTTTATACAACACAATACAAAAACTACCTACTTAGTCATTTTACCCAATTATTTTACCGTGTTGCAAAAGTTTGACTAACCGATCATGATTGGTCTCCTTGATGGTTCAGTTAAGGAGGTTCATTATAAAGGCATTGTGATCTTATCACCAGTCATCACTCTTCACAATGTGCTCTATCTGCCATATTTCAAGCACAACCTTCTGTCTATCTCTTGATTGATTCTTGACTTGCCTATGAAGATCACTTTTACTCATGCTTCCTATTTATTTCAGGACCTTACTAATGATTGTCTCATTGCCACTAACTACAAGGAATGCAACCTTTACAAGCTTGGATTTTCTAATCCCCATAATCTCACATGTGTTGCATCTACTTCTGATAATAAGTCATGTGATATGACCTTGTTTCATGAACGTTTAGGTCATTTGTCTTTGTCAAAACTTCATCATGTTGATGCTTGCATTTCTTACAAATTACAAGCAATGAATTGTGTCACACTTGCATTTTAGCCAAGCAATATTGATTACCTTTTTCACCAAGCACTTCACATGCTAAATACTTTCTAACCATAGTAGATGACTTTACTCGTTGTACTTGGAATTTTCTCGTGTCTAACAAACAAGTATTCAAGCTTATTACCAATTTCTTGGCATATGTGAAGAATCAATTTCATACTACCATACAGACTTTTAGATTGGACAATGGAGTTGAGTTCTTGCAATATCAGCTCTAAGATTTTTTTTTCTTGCATCTGGTATCGTTCATCAACGTTCTACATCCTATGTTCCTCAACAGAGTGTTAGGATTGAACGCAAGCATCGTCATCTGCTTGAAACTGTTTGTGCTCTTCGCCTTCATGCTCATTTACCTCTTCATTTCTAGGGCGAGTGCATCCTCACAACAACTCACTTGATCAATCTCATGCCTTCTTTAGTAATTGTATGGAAGTCACCTTTTGAACTCTTACACAATACCAAACCAACATATGATCACTTATGTGTCATTGATTATCTTTGCTTCAGTCTCCTCCCTCGTAGAGATAACCTCGAGCCTGTTTCAACTCCTTGTGTACTACTTGGCTACCCCCCAGGTCAAAAGTCATACAAATTGTTCAACCTCCTCCAAACACACAAGGTCGTTATTAGTCGTCATGTTATCTTTCAAGAAACTACATTTCCCTTCAAAAATCCTTCCTCATCTCTTCCACATACTTTGCCTCCTTCCACTTTACCTTTAGTTTCTCCAGCCCCAGACTTCGATCCTTCTATACTTCCTTCTCCTCTCCCCGTGCATTCTCTCCTCCTCAAACTGATGACTCATTTACTCACCCTATACATGTTCCTTTCACATCTCCTACCACTTATTCCGCTTCTCCCTTAATTATTCCATCTTTTCCATTAATTATATACCCACCATCTTTATCACCTCCCTTACCACCTACCTTTCGCCCATCTCGTACCATAAATCGTCCTGCTTACCTTTGAGACTACACTTGTAATTCCTTATCTTCTCTTGACTAGTTTGAACTCTCCTCTCATTCCAATGAGTTTATCCTTGCTCTTTGCAATGTCATTCAATCATTCGAGCCGTCCAGTTATTCTCATGCTAAGGATTTTCCTTCTTGGGTTGATGTTATTACCAAGGAGCTTCAAGCTCTTGAGCTTTATGACACTTGGGATATTATCCCCTTACCTCTAGGAAAAACGGATATTGGTTCAAAGTGGGTTTACAAACTTAGGTATGGACATGTTGGCACTATTGAACGGCATAAAGCACGTTTAGTTGCTAAGGGTTACAATCAAATCAAGGACAAGGATTATAAGCACATGTTCTCTCATGTTGCCAAGTTTGCCAACATTCGTGTTGTCTTAGCGCTAGTAGCTGCTCGTGAATGGCCTTTACATCAATTAGACATTAACAACACCTTTCTTCATGGCTTCATTGATGAAGAAGTGTTCATGTTGCCTCCACGGGGATATACAAAGGCTTCTTCTGGTCACGTTTGTCGCTTGAAGAAGTCTCTGTATAGCCTCAAGCAGGCAGGTCATCAAGATTACTCCTTGTTTGTCAAGCATTCTCCCTTGGGCATCACCATTGTTTTGGTTTATGTCGATGATGTCCTCATAACTGGTGGCATTCCCTCTGAAACTGCCTCTCTCAAAGATTCTCCCTGGACATCACCATTGTTTTGGTTTCTGTAATCCACCCTTTACATTCAATACAACATTTATGCAGTTCATACATTCATCTCCTCACAATATCGGACACATAAATATTTGGAAAGAAGGGATATGAGAGCCAAGAAAAATACACAAGAGTGCAAATTGAATTTTATTATTGAAAAATATAAAACTTACGCTTCAAGGATGCATTCATCCTGCGTTGTAAAATTCTCACTTTTATCTAACTAACTACCAAAATTAAGGTCATTATACGAGTTAAAAATTGGTATGTTCAGTTATTTTATGTTCGAGTTGAGCCTAACACCGACTACTAGAAAAAGTAATGATACCGACGACATCAAATTGTTGTCTTGTTCCGATAGATCCTCTGGTTCAAATCGTTGCACCAAACCATCGGCAAAATTGAGCATCGAAAGTGCTTCCAACAGTGTAGGCGGTTGAATCAATTTCAACAGATTAAGTTTTAGATTGTTTCTGATGATTTTGTCATTTGTTTCTTCCCAACAGAATAGACTGTTAGATCGATTGCAACGAAGTAGATTGTGGATAGTGTTCAACATATTGTTGAACGGTTGGGTGATTTTCATGGATTATATAAAATCACAATACTTTTAATTAAACTGAAAAATACGTAAACATGTCTTGAAACTATAAATTTTTTTATATATTTATTTATATCCCATCAACTTTTAAGTTTTAATACACCAATCTCTATCACCACCCTACCCCAACCACCACCCAAAGTGCAAACCACCCATTCCAAAATTATCACCCTCAATTACTTATTGCAGACATTCATCAACATCAACCACCACAATTCAATTAAATCAATCTTACACAAATTTAAGTCAAAACATAAAGTCAATAGACGACAGTTACGTTGATGGACCCACAAATTTATAACCTTTACTAAGGTTTTCAACACTAATAAAAGATAAACTATCGTGACGATGTAAAATAACCACAATGCTTGAATAGAATCTATGATAATGATGTAAGGGTCGGGTTATCCCGTGTGACAACTACTTAACCTTCTTTCTTATGAATAAAAGCGTGTCTAGATATACTGGATACCACTTACTCTCCTACCCAAAAAAAAAAAATCTATGATACATAATCTTCACAAACCACACTCTTCAGCTTATAAACAAATCCAAGCTATGATGCACGGACACTTCTAGAAGGCGGCGTGTCCCGTGTCCTGCCGTGTCGGAAACGGGGACACAACCGGACACGGCTCGGACACGGTCAAATATGACCGGACACGGTCAAGACACGTTTCCAAGGTAGGACACGTCTAGGACACGGTGAGGACGCGGATTGTGTCCGGTCAAGACATGATCAACGAAATAAAAACTTATATACTGTAATATTTTTTTTCTTCTTTCCCATTTTTCCCGACTAAACCTAGCTTCACATGACCACCTGCGAGATTGCAGTTGTCGGAAGTAGGACACCGATCTTCTTCTCCGGCTCTAATGTTGAAATGTTGTTCCGCCGGCCGACTCTTCTCTCCATTTTTCTTATGATTTTATAAATTAATTTTGAATCTTTGATCATTAATTTATTTTGTAATTTTTATTTGTTGAATGTTAACTATGTTATTCTAATTCTTTCACTTTTTATAATTCACAAATATTTGTTATTATTTTCCTTTGTTGATCATGTTGTTCGGTTATTGTTGATTTGCAAATGAATGATTCATTCTTCAATTTTGATACTAAGTATGATGATTTCAGATTATAAAACTAAATATGTTTATTTCTATGTTTTGTAAGACTGAAAATGTTTGTTTCTAAGCTTTTGTTTCGATTATTTTATCATCATGTTAATATTTTTATCAACTCATATATCATTGACTTTTTTTCATATATATGTATCTCATTATGATATAATAATTCTATATTTCAATATCTTTAAAATAATATATTAATTATTTTACTCGCCGTGTCCCCGTTTCCTATACTTTTGAGGATTGCCGCTTCCCCGTTTCTCGCCGTGTCCGTTTCCCGTATCTGTGTCCGTGTCCGTGCATCATAGAATCCAAGTGTTCCGGTCCCCTCGTAACGGCTAGTTCATATGAAATGATCGGCCTTTCAATCATTAGAATGTGTCGTCATTCCATTGAACCCTCGTGTGTGCCTAAATCACTTTACCCATATAAATATCGGTGTTTTGGCTTATAAAGGGTTTAAAGATAAAGCAAAACTACTCCAAGATCGAGAGATGGAGAACCTCCCCCTCCATGTTCTTCGTGTGGACAAGGTGGCAACTGCCATTCACAGAGCACACATCTTCTTCCATTCCTTTCTCATCTCCCTCTTCCTTTACCATCGACTCAAATCTCTAATCTTTACTCCCAACGACGTCGTTTCCTCCACACATCATCTCCCTCTTCTTCCATCCCTCCTCCTCTTCGTAGCCGAGCTAATCCTAACTTTCGTCTGGCTCTCCGACCAAGCTTCCCGATGGAAACTCGTCGACAGAACCGTCTTCATCGAAAGACTACCGGAGAAATCCAAACTTCCGGCCATCGACGTTTTCATATGCACGGCGGATCCCGACAAAGAACCCACCTTTGAAGTCATGAACACCGTCGTCTCCGCCATGGCCTTGGATTACCCCTCCGATAAGCTCCACGTGTACTTATCCGACGACGGTGGATCCGCCCTCACTCTGACCGCCATGAAAGAGGCCTGGTGTTTCGCCACGTGGTGGGTCCCGTTTTGCAGGAGGTATGCTGTTGAGTGTAGTTGTCCCATGGCTTATTTCGACGATGACACTTCACCTACAGTTGATACCAGTAGCTCCGACTTCGTCAAGGACAGATTGATACTCAAAGTAAGTCCCTTTTTATCAATTACTTTGAAATTTGTGTCTCATTATGCAATTAGTGACTAATTACGTGCTCATGTACAGGAAAAATATGAGTTGTTCAAGAAGAGAGTGGAGATTAATGTTCTCCACCACCGGAGAAGAGAAACAAACAAGAACAACCGGACTAATCATCCACCACTTGTTCAGGTTTTTTTGCTTTTATCTCATTAATATTATTTTTATATATTAATTAAAATTTCTAATTTATGTCCTTAATACATGCATAAACAAACTTAAAAAAAAATTATAAATTCATTTATTTAAATTTAATTTAGTATGGATCTTAAATTTACATGATTAATCATTTGAGCTAGTTGCTCTTATTTCCAATTACATTTACTGTCCGTTTGGTTGGAGCGGTGGAATGGAAATGGAATGAAATACGATAAGGGTTAGGAAAGGAAATAGAAATTATGGGATTACTTTCATGTGTTAAAATACCTCTAACCAAACGTATTTTTTTGATTGATTCGGAATCATTCCGTTACCGGGAATGATTCCTAGGGCTTCCAAACGAGCCCTTAGACTTTTGTGTAATTATAACTCAATAAAATTATGCAACTCTGTTAAAAAAAATTGTTCTTTTAATCTTTTAGTTTTATGCATAATATTTTTAATTTTTAACTATTTTAAACTGACTGTATTATTTTGTCCCTACATAAAATCAATCCGAAAACACTGTATATGCACCAGTTGGAAAGAAATACCAAAAATAATTATGTACCTACTATAGTTACGTACCTATTATAGAATGGGGTTTTAATCCGAAAACATTCGATGAATATTTGATCCGAAAATTTTGATAATCCGATCCGTAGAAAATTTGTCGTCGTCCATATGATACGATAGCAGTGGGTGTATTATTGATGAATATTTGCAGACAATTCAATCAATTAATTTATTGTACGTACACCAACCTTTGCAGGTAATAAATGAAGATTGCATGGATCCAACGACGATGAATCCCGACTGTGATCATGATATTCCTTTGCTTGTATACGTTGCTCGTGAGAAAAGACCATCTTACCCTCATCACTTCAAAGCAGGAGCTCTCAACGTTCTAGTATGTTCCCATGTAAACTAAAATCCGTTATTTTACAGCTAATTACCCGTTAAATGACTTATTTTGTATGAAATTGCAATGGCAGCTTAGGGTTTCAAGCTTGCTAAGCAATTCCGACGTAGTGTTAGTGTTGGATTGTGATATGTACTGCAACGATCCAACTTCGGCCAAACAAGCAATGTGTTTTTATGTTGATTCACACAATTCGACCTCTCTCGGTTTCGTCCAATTTCCTCAGAGGTTTCATAATCTTAGCAAGCATGTCATTTATGATTATGACTTTAGATGGGCTTTAAAGGTAAGATATTACTCATATTTATATATATACATATACATGTGACCCCATAGTGTCTATTGTTACAAAGATTTGAATGTATTTTAGATTCTTATGCGAGGTATGGACGGCTTGGGTGCAGGGCCATTCATCATTGGGACGGGTTTTTACGTGAATAGGAAGGCATTATATAGTGAATATATGAAAGGTATGTTTTCGTAAAATTTTATATTGGCGTACAATTTTACAATACAAAAAGAAAATTTTTAAAGTTTTAATTGACATTCATTTTGTGGATCCAGAACTCGATCAAGTAGGATTGAGAAAAGCCTTTGGTCCTTCAAATGAAATCATAAGCATTCTACGTCAAGATGTAAACCCCAACAAAACAATGTTGGGAGAGCTATCGTCAACTTTATTACCACATGCTGAATTCGTAGCCTCTTGCTCCTACGAAGAGGAAACGAAATGGGGTATCGGGGTAACAAACTACACCCTCTATATTTGAGCGAATATATATATATATATATATATATATATATATATATATATATATATATATATATATATATATATATATATATATATATATATATATATATATATATATATATAGTTCCGGTGAGAAGAATCCTTGTTAAGAGAGGTGATGAGAAATTTGAATTTTTTTTTTGTACCTTCCATTTAAAATTGAACTATCGATACACAAAAAATGAACCAAATTTCTCATCGATTTCACCCCACAAGGAGTCTCCTCGTTCGATAATATATATATATATATATATATATATATATAAATTGTCTATATGCACTAAAAACTAACTTATAGTATGATGAATTTAGTTGGGGTTTTACTACTATTCCGTGGCGGAGGATAACTTCACTAGTTATCATCTTCATATATGGGGGTGGAAGTCAGTTTATCTCGATCCGGTAAAAGCGTCGTTTCTAGGAAGCTCAACGACGAATCTCAACGACATGTTGATCCAGAATTCAAGGTGGATTGCTGGCCTTGCCGAAATAGGGCTTTCACGCTTTTGCCCATTGCTCTACGGCCCTTCTAGAAGAAGCTTATCCCTTCTTCATCGTAGTTGCTACGCTTTTATGAACTTGTATGCCATCGATTTCATACCAGTTTGGTGTTTCACTGTCATCCCTCAACTTTGTCTACTACACGACATCCCAATATACTCTAAGGTAATTAATGCTTATTATTACGTGTTGGTCTTGTATCTTTAGTTGTTTTTGTCGATTTAACTAAAAGTTCATTTGTTGACAGGCATCGAGTTCATTGTTCCCATGGTTGCCGACGCTTATCTTATTGTCGTCCCAAAGCAAACATCTTTACGAAGTCCTCACAACCGGAGGGACAGCAGCGGTTTGGTGGAACGAGCTAAGGACGTGGATAATCAAGATGTTGACGTGCAACGCTTACGGTTGCATGGACGCAATAATGAAGATATGGGGCATTAAAAATACAACGTTCATACCGACTAACAAAGTTGTAGATGAAGATCAAGCAAAGAGGTACCAACAAGGGATATATGATTTCCAAACATCATATATGTTTTTGGTTCCTTTAGGAACCGGCGTGATCTTAAACTTGGTATGTTTCGTCGTCGGATTATTTCGGATGGTGGTGGTAGGGCGTCGGGATAGCATCGTGTTACAAGTTGTTTTATCGGGGTTCTTCACAATAATCAGTATTCCTGTCATCGAAGGGATGATCGTGAGGAATGATAAAGGAAGATTTCCGCCTTCGGCTACTCTAAGATCTATAGTTGTTTGCTTGGTGCTTATTTTATCAGGACCTTTTATCCTTTTGTATTAGTCGACCTTTTATGTAGTATGTCTATGTTTTTTTGAATCGTATCTATAATATCCGTTGTTTTTTATAAGATATTCGAATGAAACTTGTTCGAGTGACTATCAATTCTAGTCCATATAAATAGTCACCTTGTGTTAAAACATTCTAAAAGAATTAGTAGATAAGTTAAAGTCTCGGGATATTTTCACGAGCTTACTAAAAAAGTATATGACATAGAAATTAAAAGAGAAGATTAAGCTACATATCCAAAATAATACACCCTAACAACTATCCCACACTAAATAAAATAACGCAAACTTTAAAATTCATTTATAAATGATTTCAACCGAGTAAATTTTAACCGGATTAAAAATGTGCTTGTATTTTACTTGTTTAAATAGTGAACAAGCTTGATCCTAGATTTTTTTTTTCCGAGTGAAGCCTAAGTCGAGTAGATCGGGTAATATACCAACCTTATAGTGTTATTTTAGCCGAACGAGCCGAGTTTTGACACATTCAACTCATTTATAAATGAGTTCAACCAAACTTTTAACTGAACTTGAGCCAAGTTGCTTGTCTTATACAACAATCCTAACTGGAATTTATCATTGAATTATAGAAATTTTGATCGGGACTCAAACTTGTTGTATTTGTCGGCTTTAAACCATATTCGCATACCCGAGTACTGGTTGTCCCGCCCGATTGATTGTAGGGCTGAAATGCATGTTGTTCGTTGACAACTGAGGTAGACGACTATCTTTAATGGGGAGTGTGGTTAGTTCATGTACATTGCATTTACTAATATCATCTCATAAATTCATAAAACATTTTTCGAAACAAACTTTACCGGTTCTAGAGTGATTTGACTTTTAAAATGCAAGAACATGCAAAGAAGTATGTGACGCGGTTCGATCTTAACGATCTACTTTGCGGGTTATTTGGGAGGGTAGAGTCAACCCAATCCACTAAGCAGTTTTTGCAGTATGAACAAACTATACAAAAGAGCCTAAGAAAAATAGAAAATCAAAAAAGAGAAGTAAACATCTATCAAATTCCTAAAGGAATGTAACCAAACTTCTAGTGAAGCGAGATTTAGAAGAAGAAGTGGACACCGGAGGTTTCTCCAACGAAGCACTCGACTCATATCTCTTAAATTCTCTTTCTCTTGTGAAATCACTCACAGGGACTTAGAATTTCACGTGAGGAGAAGAATGGTGTTTAACAGCGTTAGGGTTTCACAAGAGGATTAGCAAGTTTCGCTTCACAACACGACTTTTGATGTTAATGACCACCTGAGCGACACATGCAAGTGGACTATCGTAGTGTACCTCGATCAAACAGGCCCATCTTGAGCTTTTTAGCAACATGAAATATTCTGCATGTTTGTATCTTTTACCATTGTTGTTCGAATTATTGAAGACTCACTTATTTCTCCACTTCCACGTTCACCACAAACCTACAACAAAGATTTCACTTCACACACAAATACTATCATGTTTAGAAGTGTAAAGAAGGTTGCCTCGAAATCAAGTAAGAAAGGACGATAGAAAAAGTCACCCATCTTTAGACGTGTTTGTAGCTATCACCACAACTTTAGTTGCATTACAATCTCTAAACAAGTGCAACATCGTTTCCACCGAATCAAGGCAAAAGATCCATGCGTCTTCATTTGTGATGTGTCTTCCACGTCTTTCTTCGTTCGAGAAGACTCCCCATGCATAAGCTTCCAACAAAAGGTTTTCACTCTCTCTTGAACCCTTAAGCTCCATATTCTTTTATAAACAACATTGTTTATATCATGAATCTTCCTATCCCTTATGAGTATGTTATAATTAGTAGTAGTCGAATAATTCCCTTCCGGACTGATTTTCGAACAAAATTCATGACTCTGAGTAGTATCATCACCATTGTCATTCAAGACATCCCAAGCAATGGTATGTAATCTCCGTCGAACTTCCGTATGACTCCACACGAAAGAACTAAACAATTTATCTACTTCATCACACACTAATTTTGGGAGGATGGTAGAAGACATGGCAGGGTATAGACGGGTAATGAAGCAAGAACTTATTTAGTTGGGGTTTGAAACATGATAGTATTTAATTGAGGTAGACGACTATCTTTAATGGGGAGTGTGACTAGGGCCTAATATAAACAAACTTACCTGGTCTAATATATAAACAAACTTATACGTCGGTAATTTGTTAGTTCATGTACATTGCATTTACTAATCTCATCTCATAAATTCATTAAAAGTTTTTGAAACAAACTTTACCGGTTCTAAAGCGATTTGACTTTAAAATGCAAGAACATGCAAAGAAGTCGGTGACGTGATTCGATCTTAAACATCTACTTTGCGGGTTATTGGGAAGGGAGATTCACCCCAATCCACTAAGCAGTTTTACAATATGAACAAGCTATACAAAAGAGCGTAAGAAATATAGAAAATCGAAAAAAGAGAAGTAAACGTCTGCAAATTCCTAAAGGAATGTAACCATGCTTCTGGTGAAGCGAGGTTTAGACGAAGAAGTGGACACCGGATATTTTTCCAACGAGGCACCGGATATCATGTTTAGAAGTGTAAAGAAGGTTACCTCAAAACCAAGCAAGAAAGGACTATCGAAAAAAGTCACCCATCTTTAAACGTGCTTGTAGCTATCACCACAACTTTAGTTGCCCTATAATCTCTAAACAAGTACAACATCGTTCCCACCAAATCAAGGCAAAACATCCATGCGTCTTCATTTGTGATGTGTCTTCCACGTCTTTCTTCATTTGTGATACATAAGCTTCCAACAAAAAGGTTTTCACTCTCTCTTGAACCCGTAAGCTCCAAATTCGTTTATAAACAACACTGTCTATATCATGAATCTTCCTATTCCTTATGAGTATGTTGTAAGCAGTAGTAGTTGAATAATTCCCTTCCGGACCGATTTTCCAACACAAATCATCACCATCGTCCTTCAAGACATGCCAAGCAATGGTATGTAATTTCCGTCGACCTTCCGTAAAACTCCCCACAAAAGAACTAAATAATTTATCCGCTTCATCACACACTGATTTTGGGAGGATGGTAGAAGACATGATGGTATAGACGGGTAATATGAAACAAGAACTTATTTAGTGAGCCTAAACCGACGGGCAAAGCTAAAAGTTCTTCCTTTCCTACCACATAATTTACAATTGACTTTGTCCAAAAGCAAGGAAAACGTACTCTTAGTAACTCTACCTTGAATAAGATACATACATCTTGGATTTTTGATATTTAATGTGTAGGCTTGAAGCCTTGCAAAGTATATCCACTACATCCAGCATTACCTTCATTTGATCTAGGGATGCTTCTACAAAAGGAGTAAGGTCAACAGCGAAGAAAAGATGGAAGAGAGGAGGTCCACCATGAAATACACATATAGCTTTCTAATTGCTCAATTCCACAACCTCTGGATAAAGTGACTAAGCCTTTCCATACACATGACAAAGAGGTAATGAGAAATGGGGTCCTCTTATCTAAGTTCTTTCTTCGGGTAGAACTGATCCGTAAGTTCACAATTCCAAATGACTTACACCAGGTAGTCGAGATACACTCTTTGGTCATTCTCACCCACTCAACAGGTAAACCAACAGTTTCATTATTCTCTTCCACACAGTCTCTTCTAATCTAATTGTATGCCTTTTTCAAGTCAAGTTGCGGAATCATCCACGTTTTCCGCTCCTCTTCTTTATGATAGAGTGATCATAAAGAACTTAGCTAGACATAATTGAAATTAAAAAAAATATAATTTATTTGAATAAATAAAACTCACAAATTGTTTGGTTGAAACACAATAAGGCGGACCTTGAAACAAGAATTGAAATCTACTATGAGGACTAATTGACGGTTGTGAGATTGAGATCGGGATATTCAGCATAAGATGAAATCTTTAAACCCCTAGGATAATGTATCTCTATATAAGGGCCAGAAATTGGTACCGTAGGGATACAAAATAATATCTTCTAATATTAGTATTTATTGGAAGATGATGTGTTATTATCTAATAAATGTATACTCTCATATTATATTGAATATAATATTTCTATGTGTGTAGTATCTCTTTTATTAAACGATCTAGTTTATCAACCCAATGGGTGTGACCACTTAATATCTGATGATATTATTTCGGATAATGGTGATAGGACGTCGGAGTAGCATGGCGTTACAAGTTTCTTGTCGCGGTTTTTTGCAATAATCATTATGAGTATGTCCCTCTTTGAAGGGATGATCGTTAGGAATGATAAAGGAAGACTTTTATATTCTGATTATACAAAAATCGTACCAAACGAGCCCTAATATGGATAACGGTATCAAACATCTTGTATGATGGAGTCATCTACAAGGAATACACTGAAATTTGAAGCATAAGATATATGTTGCTTGTAGTTGTAATGATTGTTGGAGTTATCCTAAGGCAAAGGCAACAAGAAGAGCAATTGAGAAGGACAGACAAGGGCCCCACACTGCCTAAATTTATTTGACTTGTTAGGTCCAAATTTTCAAATATCACACCAACATAACAACACACTTATTTTATATCACAAGTCTGACCCACTGCATCTAATTCCCCTCTTCACTAGTATGCTAAGATGAATTTTATAATAATTTATATAAATTGATTTTGTTACAATAATATCTAAGTAGTGAAAATTGAGATAAGAATATAAATGTTATTCGATAGTAAAATGAAAAAATAAACAATTTTTTTTTACTATTATCATAATAAATTTATATTGTTTATTTATAATGAAAATGAGAAGATGATGATTAAAATATATAAAGACTAAATTTAAATTGTTCATTTATAATGAAATTTATTCTTATACAAAATTCAAAATAAAGCTATATATATCTATATAGGGTGCAGTTCACATGAGAACAGGTTTATCGTATAATCATGAGAACAATCTTAAACCGTCGGATGATGAGTATTAAGGGTCGAGATTTAGGGTAGATATCATAAATAATAACTACGAATAATTCATTCAACTAACAATAACTACGAATAATACATTCAACCAACAATAACTACGAATAATACATTAAATGATATGACACCTTCGTAACAAAACTAATAATAATTAGAAAAAATTGTCCAAACAGTACCCCATCTTTAAGGCTGACTAAACTTTAGTACACCATCCTTTAAACTATCTGAACGGTACATCAACTATTGAGCCCGACCAAAGATTAGTATTTGGATTACTTTTCACAAGTTAAGTTAAGACAACAAATTTGTTCCTAGAACTTTCTCTTTTGTTTCTTGTTGAATAAGTATGTCGTGTAAGCATCATTGCAACTGTTTTAACTCTTTTACTTAACGTGTGAACAGTGATTTAGATACCAATCTTTGATCATACTCAATAGGTGAGGTACCGTTTTGATAGTTTAAACGATGGGGTACTAAAGTTTAGTCAGCCTAAAAGATGGGGTATTGTTTAAACAATACGGCATGTTCTCATGATTACACAATAAATCTGTTTCATATGAACTATTCTCGTGAATACACGATAAGACCTATATATATATATATATATATATATATATATATATATATATATATATATATATATATATATATATATATATATATATATATATATATATATATATATATCATAAAAAAACATTCGTAGACTTTCCTTTGTAATTTATGTTCTTTTTATTACGTAGCGTAGAAGAGATGGTATAGAGTATAGTTTTATTGTTTCATATGTATACTATCACAAACATAGGAGAAGAATAAACACCTTTTTATATATAAAAAAATCATATATAAATATATATATTCCTCAGACAAGAAAATAACTAATATAAATTATAAGTCAATAAGTAGAATATGAATGGTGATGTTAGCATATTTGGTGACCCATCTCACAAATCTCTCAGTGGAGTTTAGAATAAGCTAAAGTGGTAATGGTGCCATCCTTCAAGACAAACCACTATCTTTTTTTTTTTTTTTTTTTTTTT
>BSUD01000004.1:2299372-2317905 GCA_033239045.1 Fagopyrum esculentum | reverse complement strand
TAAGTGCGTACTAAAGTCGAATAATTTGAATAACTTAATAAAGTCAGAGGTTTCCCATCCATTAAAGAGAATACGTAAACATATATGGTATCAAATAAGTTAGATATGAACTGTTGCAAATATATATATATATATATATATATATATATATATATATATCATACGTAAACAACTCTTATCATCTTATCATGTGAACATGTAAACACCGAATATATGTGACTATATACCACCGAATATATAGAGTCAAGTCCGGCGAATATTTCTTCCATTAGTAACACGATTTTTCCCCCTTTAATATCGTTTAATCTCAGCCATCTATTTAACGATCTAACGGATCTCATTTTACATGGTAATGGTAAGGGTTATTTACATGGGAATCACCCTCTATATATATATATATATATAGATTTATTTTGATTTCAACTATTTTTAAATACAATTTTCTTTTAAATATTTCCGGATATAAATATTTTGGATAAATTAATTATCATTTTTGTATCTAGGTAACCTAATACCCTTATTGTGTGTGATTTAATTGAATTTTAATTGAAAAATAGATTAATTTTTTATATTTTATAAAAATGTCTATAATCAATAAATTTTACTAAACTTGTATAGCTAGATTGTATGGAATTGATGAAGGGAAATTAAGTAGCGGGAATATGATTACGTTAATTTCCAGTAAAAATGTTTATAAAATAGAAAATACAGAAGTGGTTTATAATATAAGATTTAAGAGAATGCATAGAAGCTTCCATGAATTAATATAAAGAAAATATAGGTCACGAATGGATAGTCAACGAAGCTAGTGGAAGAAGGTATCGGATATCAAGGTAGATGGTAAAAGTTTTAATAAGTTAGAAGTAATGGATTTTAGAGAGATCTTTGAGCAAAATTATAATTAATATGCGTATATAAAGAACATAGTTTTCTTTTTGGTAGGAAGGTGAGTCAGTGATCTCCGCGCATCTAGTCGCGCTTCATATAAATAAAAGCAATGGCTATGTAGTAATCACACGGGGATAGCCTTACTGATAGCATGAATTATAGTCTATATTTTGGGACTTGTTTGAACGTTTTATCTTCAATAATCTGCATGTTTGAATGTATATTATGTGATTATATTGTCGTTTCATCTACCTTTACGGAAATTAAGGTCTACACCAAGTTTCGTTGTAATCGTAGGTAATATGGCACATTTTGGATCGAAATGGAGCTAAAGAGCTAAGGAGTCAATGGAGCTACATTCTGGAGCTTAAGGAAGAACTCATGAGACATGAAAATGGATTAAAGATTCACTTTGGACCACATTTAAGAGATTTCACATTCAGCTGAGATTCACCTCGGTCAGCTACAGTACCACCTCGACCGAGGTGATCTTGAGGAGCGTCTCGACCGAGGCGAACACTCTGGCACACGGCGAGATATATTTTATTTGGTTGAGATCTTTTATTTTTGGAAGGAGAGATCTTATATTTTTTGGCTGGATTTCTGGAAGGAATATCATATATTTGGGAGATCTATTTTAGAGATAAGATATATTTTTATTATGATATTATCTTTTTAAGATATTATTATCTTTGGAAGATAATTCTCCTATAAAAAGGGCTAGATTTTCCACAATTCAGGAAAGTCGCATGCTTGGAGATTGAAGAAGCTGCATTTAGGAGGATTTTCTGGAAGTTTGAAGATCAATCAAGGAAGGATTGATAGTTCAAATATAGTTTTTGAAGGAGTTTGTAAGATTTTCTTAGATTCCTTTTGGTTGATTGTCTTGATTGGATTTGTGATCCAAGGAACGCTGATTTGTTTGATATTTGATTTAATTATTGAAGCCCTTGTTCTTAAGGTTTTTGTTTTCAAATATTCATTACCTTCTCATATATTTGATTATTGCTTTCATGATGATGAGTGACTAATTTTCTTGTGCGATTCCAGGGTGATTGGCTGAAAGTTGTGGGAAAGACGATGATAGAATGATCTTAATCCCAGTAGGACCCTGAAAGCTCGAGTCTTTATCTTTAACCCTAGAACATCTCGCTCAGTCGATGAACATCTCGGCCGGGGTGGGATTTGTCTGACCGAGGTGACCTTTTGATCCGAAACTGAGAGTTAAGTGTTAGAGTTTGCCAAATCCTATTCTTATTACACCTTTCCTGGTTCAATGCAAGCCTAGGATGAGACTTACCCGGTGATTCCTTAGTTTGTTTACCCAAGATCATAAGTGTAGGTAATAAAAGTTTATCCTTTATTGGGGTTTGAGTGTGCCTTCATCCCATCTTTGTGAGTTAGCCTGAGACTTACCCGGTAAAAGTTAATTCTATTCCCTTAGTTGGTGTGTTGGTTTGAGATTATTGTTCCTTTCCTTAGTACCTTGAGACTTACCCGGTAATAGGAGTTTCAGTTTGGGATAGTGAGTAGTGAGACTTACTCGGTAATCTATTCCACTTTAGAAACACCTTCTCTTTGCAAAACCTCAGCTTTGTTCCCTTTATCTTGAGATCTTGAGTTGGAACCACAACTAGATGCTTTAATCCCTAGAATTTGCATATTTCCTTAATTGACCTTTTTATCATCTTTTGATTGCTTTAATCGCTTTTGTGGTTAGTAGTTGCATTGACTACCTATATTTGCTTTGTTTCACCTAAGTCCCTGAGATCGACACCCCGGAATTCTTGCTTTTACTATAATTGATCCGTACACTGCGGGTTCGCATCCTTGTTTAAGCATATTTCCTCGGTTATAAATTTAAAGCTCACACCGTTTGGAGCGAACACTTACCCCTTACATCACCAGCTAGCAAATCTAAAATACCATCTGGAGGCTCAAACAATACATGAAAGCCTTGTTCGAAAGAAAAAGCATAGTTCGCTAAGAAATTTGCTACAGAATTACCTTCACGGTAAGTATTACGAACTTGGATAAGCCAACCTCTTTGCATGAAGTCTTGGCACACATGTACCAGGCTATATAGTGGATGACACTGAGGAAGATTTTTCCCAATTAATGTGGTCATTAGTTGGGAATCCGTTTCAATAATTACTTTACAAAATCCAGATTCTCCTGCTAGTTTCATACCATTTGCAACACCCCACAATTCCGCAACAGGAACTGTTCATGTTCCAATTCATAAAAAGAACATAGTAGAATGTTATGTTAAGTGTCCTACTTTTTGGATAATCATGTATGAAATGCACCGTTTAAGTTAATTTCAAATGAAAATTTTTTTATCTACATGTTTATAAAATATAAATAAATAATACAATTTAGGGGATTTGTTTCTATTTATGGACATCCGTATTCTTATGTTATGAAAATATTATTTTATGGTTACAAATTATTCAATAAAAACGAAATAAATAAACAAAATTGTTTGCCTATGTTGAAATTGTGATAGCATAAGGCGCACTTAACGGATTATTAAGTTTATAAATTAAGGAGATTAAGATTATGAGAATTAAAATGAAGAATTAATTCTCGTAATCTCGTTTGGTAAGGAAATTAAGGAGATTAAAGGAGTTAGATTATGAGAATTTTGTAATCCTGCAACACTTGGATCATAAGGATTATGAAGATTATTGAGGCTAAAATCTCACTTTTAACCCTCTGTTTTTTATCTCTTTCATCTATAAAAAATTTAACACGTACTTTTTTCGTAATTTTACCCACAATCATATTAATTTTACCAAACACTCATTTCACTTAATTTCATACTCATCTTCTTAAACAATTTCATTCTCTTAATTCTTCATCTAAATAATTCTCTTCATCTACATAATCTTACGTTACCAAGCTGACCCATAATTTATGACAAAACAAGATAGTGAAATATGCGGAAATCAAAGTATGCAACATCGGATTTACAAGTTTTACGGCTCAACGCAGGCGGATTGCGTTGATAATGTTTAATTTTAATGTAAGTCGAGAATGACTATGGTGAATTTCAAATTATAGTAGCCTTTGGATTCGGACGTTGTCCAACATTTATAAACATACATTGTAAATACAATATCATTCAATTTCTTGTTTATATGTTGCTCAGAATTTCCACAAAACTTTGTCAAGGAACATAAAAAGCTTCCGTCAAAGATTTGGTGCTATGTGCATGACTTCATTGTCAGATTCTCGGATGTTTGGAAGAATTGTGTAGTAGATAACAACTTGAAAGAAGGGAATGCTTGTAATAGATAACAACTTGGAAGAAGTGGTACTCTGACCATATCCTTTCCTACCCCAACAACTACTTCATGATTGATTTAGGTTGCATTGGTACTAGGTAAGATTGATGTCTCGAATTTTGACGTCTAGCAGCAAAAGATGGTGCTCTTCTAAACTTTGGCAAATCTTATAAGTATTTAGAGGAAGATATGCCAAATCTCTCCCCTGAAAACACATACATGTGTCTGCTCGCCACGTACATAGTGTGGGTGTATGCGGACGGTATGTGCAAAGGATGTATCCTTGACCATCTGTGTGATCCGTTATACAAGAAGTACTACGAGGTAAACACGTCAAAGGAGCTTTGGTTTGACTTAGAAAATAAGTGCAAGGTAAGTGATTAGGCTAGTAAGAATTTTGCTATGGCGAGTTTATGTAACTTCAAAAGGGTAGATTATGAGCCTATCATGGAACAAGTTGTGGCGTGTCAATTGCTGATACATGAGATCCTAGCCTAGGGGATGCAAGTATGTGAAACAATTCAAGTTGCAATAATGATTGAAAAACTTATACCAGCCTAGAGTGATTTCAAAGCTTATATGAGATATAAGGGAAAACCTATACAAGTTGAAGACTTGATGGCAAGACTGAGGGTTGAATCAACCTATAGACAACAAGAGATTGATAGTAGTCCAAAGGCTGAAATGGTAAAGGTCGAGACCAAACGGAAGAAGTGGAAGCTTCTTCTCATGGCTCGAATGAGCAACCTGTTAAGAAGATCAGCGGATAGTGACACAAATGTGGTGAAGAGGGTCAGACGGTTGACGATTGTCATACGTTGACTCAATCTAACGACTTTGATAAAGAGTGTGCTGAGGAATCTACTATTGAGAAATCCATTAGGCTATGCCTCATATGTGGAGACGAAGGTCAGGAGACTGACGCATGTTCAACACAAAACCGAACTATTGACTTTGGTAAAGGGTTTGGAGGGTTTAATGGTTCGACCAACACGCCTAGTAACGGATTTGGATTCTTTGCTTAACCGTTTAACAAGATAGAGTACAAGCCAACACAAAAAGAATTTAAAAAAAAAAATAAACTAACGGCATCAAGAGCGTAATCTTGCTCAAAAAGTTGGATGCATGATTATCGTCCCTGCCAACAAACCACAAGACTTACCCGAACTCATGAGCAAGTTCAAAACCCTAGAAACAATAACTCTATCACATCCAATATCACACGATGCTTCTTCAACTTCATTAGCATTGTCAAACTTCAAGATCACATCGTCATCTCAAAGATAATTGTCAATTTAATTGCCCAAAACATTGTTTTTACTTCGACAACCTCCAGACCAACTAACTCAACTACTTAAAATTGTCCACCTACCTTAGACATAAAGCTTACTAATGCAGATTTTCAACACCGACTTGTCAATTTAATGCGTGAATGTAATTCAGGTACTAATATTTGGTCGGACTCAATAAATGAGGTACCGTTCTCATTGTTTAAAAGACGAAATACTAAAGTTTAGTCAACCTAAAAGATGACTTACTGTTTAAACAATTTTCTCTTCTTAATATAAATAGATCCATTTACATCCATAGTTTTTTCAATTGAAAATTAGATGCATTAATATGTAAATCTAAGATTAATATAGACATATAGTCAATAGAAACTTCCAATAAATATGATAATGTCAAGGATGCCAGTTGTGGCATATTGAATTTTGAATTTCAAGGTTGATTATTTTAGATTTGACCATGTTTCTCATGAGTTGTGTTTGAATTAGTTTTCTCATGAAATGAGCTTGAATTAGTCTTCTATTCGCCTTTTTTAAATTCAACTCTTCAAGTGAAACATTTTAAAATCAATATTCTTAATTAAGTTAATCCAATATTTACATATTTACTTATTGCGAATTTTTTCGTAATTAAATTGTATTGTCATCGATTATACAGTTATTTATTATTATCGATAAAAGTAATGTCGTTGATATATAGCAAAATTAGTATTATCATCAACTACGTTTTCTGTTACCCTATTTTGACCACTTATATTGTTGCCAATTGTATTGTCATTAAACAATTATATTTAAAAAAGCAATTTAAACAAACAAACAAGAAAATACATTTATTAATTTCTTAATTGATTGTTTAAAGTACAAGGGATTAAGATTAAGGGTCGTGTGTATACTGTATACAATCGCACATCCTGATACACAAGTTTATCGGTTCAAGGTTAAAACGAATTTATAATATGACGTATAGTTTATCGATCTTACTAGACTATTAGTTTTTTTCATTATCGACATCGAATAAATATCCCAATATTAACATTAGAATCACAACGTAATAGTTATTTGAAAATGACATGCTCTTATATAAGTAGCTTTAATTCAAAAGTCAACTTGTGAGAAAATATAAAAAGTCAAATAAAATATGTGGAATTCTTCAAGTATATATAATTGCTTGTAACACGGGCTTCAAGCGTTGACAATTGAGGAGTAATAAGTTCACAAATTAATAATGATTGTTTATTTCTTAAATTACTAATGATTGTTAATAATATCATTCAGGTTGCTGTCTTCCCTGTTATTATTTGATGTGCACACATGACTTTATAAGTTCACAAACATGAATTTTAATAAATCAAATAATACCTACTTAATTTTACATAAAAAAAAAAAAAGAAGGTTGAATAGACTTTTTATATATATACATAGTTTTTATTTCGTAGACCCTCTAACTTTAGACTAAAACAATCGGATTGATTTTAACCCACTCTTTCTACTACTCTCTCTCTTTCTCCCATTTTGATTGTCACTTTCGGCTATAGTTATCCGGCGAGAAATCTCTCCCATTTTGATTCTCAACTTCACCATTCGATCTCCGGCAGCCAATCTCTCTCTCTCATTTCGTTTTTTCCTCAAAAACTCTATAAACTCTAACTCAACCATCACAATGGGTCGATCCAAGATTAAGGCTCGACCATTCTTGTTGTATGATCCATTTCTAGTATGATTTGTTGATGTGTTTTCTAGGTATAATAATTATGTCTACATGTATTATATAAAGTTAATTTGCGTTAATTTATAAAATATTTATTTTCCTAACCAACTTTTAATAAAGATTTTGTCTAGATTTACTGTATTGTGTCATTTTTTGTGTGTTTTTTTTATTATTATAAGTTAGTTTGTGTAATTTTTATTCAATTAAATTTTTATTAAAAATAAATTCAATAATTTGTCAACATTCATTTTAATGCGTTTTTTTGGATGAGTTTGTTTGTGTACATTTTTATTTGTGTAAATATTATTTAACTTACACAAACTTAATCTTAACTACACAAATCATTTTAAATACACAAATATACTAGTATTTACACAAATTAAATACACTAAATTACATAATCTACACAAACATAACCACAACTACACAAAACATTCCAAAATAAACTAATACTAATAATTACAACGAATTAAAGTATAACAACACTAACCATTTTAGTGAATTTCATTCAATTGCATGAACCAAAAATTTTTCACATACATAAAATGAAAAGAAAAACTAAATCATAAATATACAAACTCTTTTCTTTATTCGAATATTTTCAAATGTCCACAATTACATATTACAATTTATATTAAAGTTTTCAAATACCCTTAATAAAACACATCTAAATGAATTGTGATCATTTGTCAATTTTATTGGTTTGACCAAGATGGTTTATTTTTTTAAATATATAAGCATAATTATATAATAACTATATAAGTAAATCACTAATGATTTGTAACTTTCGTAAAATTGTCATCCCGCATCATTTGAATGGGGATTTGTGATTGACTTATAAGGATGAGTTGCTACCCATGTCAACAAGAATTCTTCTTTTCCAGTGGTAGAGTGAGGACAAATAACTCTGGAGTTAAGCTTGCTCACGTGGGAACAATTTCAGGATGGGTGACCTCTTGGAAAGTTTTCTGCGTGAGCATGGTTGGCATGGGGACAGTGACCGCTTGTGGACGGTCCTTGGCTGACGTGGACGTCAGGAGTTTAAGTGGGGGAGATTGTAACATCCCGTAAAATTGTCATCCCGCATCATTTGAATGGGGATTTGTGATTGACTTATAAGGATAGGTTGTTACCCATGTCAACAATAATTCTTCTTTTCCAGTGGTAGAGTGATGACATATAACTCTGGAGTTAAGCGTGCTCATGCGGGAGCAATTTCAGGATGGGTGACCTCCTGGGAAGTTTTAGCGGGATGAAGAAGTTAAGGTTCGTATCCCGTCTCAGATAATTTTTGGCGGGACGGGTTCAGGGTACGAGATTTCAAATTTTGAATGAAATTCCGTCGGAATCGGAACAGGACCGAAATTTGCGAAATTTGCGCCCATCCCTAGTTTTTCGATTATTTTAAATGAATTATGAAGAAATGAACAACATTCAAAAAGCAGTTCAAAAAATTTTGATTTCTTTTGTAACAAAATAAATAAATTTAGGGTTTTAACGTATTCAATGATATTAATTTATCTATTTTTAAAATAAAATTTACATGTAAGAACCAATTATCACGTCATCATGCATCGTAGTTTTTTTTTTTGAAAAGAAAACAAGGATATTATTTTTAGAAAATGCAATGACAATTGTTATCGGTAATTTTTCGAAATTGATATTATTTTTATGTTAATGATGATAGTTGATATTATAGTATTCAGTGGTAATTCTAAATGTGGACAAACTATGAACTTAAGAATGCGGTGAGTTCAAAATATTTTTAAACCGGTTACCATGTTATCTAGTCAAATTCTCGGATTTTTTTGAAAACGTGTTAATAGTCTATATTGATGTAAATAATTTTAAAAATTGTATTATTTGAGTTTTTTTTTTATTTTTTAGGCCAAATTTGCTAACTAGATCTTTTACAAATAGTGATTTATTAAATAGTCACATAACATAAACACATTCAGTAAATATATCCCTATTATAGTAGTAGTAAGTCAATTAGATTGTAAAAGTTAGAGTGATCTACACTCGTCGGTATAGTCACATATATTCGACGGTATAGTCACATATATTCGGTGTTTACATATTTATATGGTAAGAGTTGTTTACATATAAGTCAATATATATATCATGGGTTGTTCACCTTCAAAGCACGTGGATCGGTGGGGATCCTCCTAATAAAACAAGTCAAAATAATCGATTATAGATTGGTTTTGGTTACTATTTAAGCTATGAACAATAGCTAAATTCCACCCAACTAATACATTATTTTTAAAATAATACCAACTAATGATATTCAAGATAGATTATATTGGAGATGTAGTAGTGATGGTTGGTTTACTACAAAATCTACGTCGGAAATGATTGAGATGGATTCTAACATGTCCCCGAACTATACATGTGATTTGATCTAGAACCTCGACACTCAACCTAAAATTAAAAATTTTCTCTGGAAAATATCACAAAACGGAATCCCAACAAAGGCTAACCTTGACGAACTATGCAACCACCACCTTGAGGACTTATTCCACTTGCTCATTGAATGTCCTTTTAGCAAACAAATCCTTGCCAAAATCGACAGGTCAATATCAACCGAACTAAACAACATTAGCCTTGTTGATAAAAAAAGTTCACGACCTCCTACAAGAAATAAAGAATAAAATTGGCCTTAACAAGTTTGCTTGTCTTGCAACTATCTGGTGGAGCATTTGGTTCTTCAGGAACAAAATTATTTTTGGGAATGAGCTTATTGGTCCTTACAATAAGGTTATCAGCTTCATTAAAAACCAAATTCAAACGTGGAAAATAATATCATTGATGAAGACGAACAACAACAAAAGGACATTAATTCATACAAAAGAAAGAAAAACAATATTAAGTGGGATAAACCAAAACCTGATTTCCACAAACTTAACTTTGATGGATCTAAACTTGATTCTAGGTTAACATCCATTGACTTTGTGATTCGGAAAGGGTGAGGTTGTTAGTCTTGATGCGACAAAAAAATACTTTAATTCGGTAATAAAAGCTGAACATTATGCTCTCAAATCGGGTCTGCAAGAGGCTATCAAATTAAATATCAAAAAGATCGAAGTCGAAAGTGATAATCTGTGTGTTATCAAGGCACTCCAAGGATTGTGGAGTTGCCCGTGGAAAGTCGAGATGATTATTTCCGACTCCATGTTGGATCTCCGCTTATTTGACGAAGTCCAGATTAGACATATTTTCAGAGAAACCAATGTGTTGCTGACCGAATGACCCATCCGGGAATATCGAACCCAAAACCTGTTTTTCTAACGATCCCGAACTTCGTGTTCTCATCCGCAAGGATGCTTTAGGGTGGACTACCCCTAGGAGATTGACCAACCTAACCGCTTTCCGTTTTTTCAAAAAAAAAAAATAGAGTGTAAAAGTTAGAGTGATCTACAAAATAAAGGGTTATAAAAAAGACCTACTTTACCAAAATTTTTCGATCTTTTATTATGAAAAATAGGCGATAATGAATTTGGAAATTACGATTTTGTTTTTCTATATAGTGGTGGGTCGCAAACCTAAACCTAAACCGTCAAAATCCAAACCGGCGGTTTAGGTTTAACCTAAACCGCCGGTTTGGTCGGCGGTTTAGCCGGTTTATAAAAAAAAAAAAAAAAAATTAAAAAACTGGACCAAACCGGCGGTTAACCGACGGTTTGTTCTCCAAACCGCCGGTTTGGTCCATTTTAAAAAAAAAAAAAAAACAAACCGCCGGTTTAGGTTTGGTCTAGAGCCAAATCTAAACCTAAACCGTGAACCGCCGGTTCAACCAAACCGGCAAACCTAAACCGCCGGTTTGGTCAAACCGGCAAACCTAAACCGCCGGTTTGGTCAAACCGGCGGTTTACGCCGGTTCACAAACCGCCGGTTCGGCGGTTTGGTTTGAACCGGCCCATCTCTATTTCTATAAAGTCATTCATGTGTATTAATTATATTATTCTGTAAGAATGCATTTATATATATATATATATATATCACGTGGTTGTTGACCTTCAAAGCACGTGGATCGGTGGGGATCCGCCTAATAAAACAAGTCAAAATAATCAAATATAGATTGGTTTTGGTTACTATTTAAGCTATTAACAATAGCTAAATTCCACCCAACTAATACATTATTTTTAAAATAATACATTGATATATATAATTTGAGTAATATATTGGATGCTGATTAAGAATCACGATCTTCTTTAATTAAAAAAAAAAGCGGCAATTTTATATTGGTCTATTGTATTAGTTTTGTATAAATGTACCAAAAGTCAAATCAAACCCAACATAGTAAAATAATTCAAATAACTTTCTTTGTCATTACAAATCTAAACACGAGTGTACTTATTTTTAAATTTTTTTTTTTAATAGCGTTATATTTTTAATAAATCATTCAATAAATTACCGTAATTTTCATACTTTTACTCTAGTTAGCTTAGCATAAACTTTTACTCTCAAACACTGTGTTTTTTCTATAAATTTTTACTTAAAATATGTTTTTTTTCATAATTATAGATATATTATATCATTTGATAATCTGTCATAAATAAAAAGAAAGTTAAAATTATTTTAACTTAATGTAAATTTGTAATCTTAAACACGACATCAAGCTTATTCTTTTTTTTTAGGCTTACTATTGGGTCGGACAAACGCCTGACCTAGGCAGAGTCCGCCCCCGCGCCAGTCGACTGACCTAGGCGGAGTCTGATCCCGCGCATGCGCCCCATCTTGACGCACCCACGGATCCCGGGTGCGTCACATTGCAATGACAAGTGCTTCAAGTTCTAGTTCTTCTCCAATATTTTGAAGATCCTCACAATGTCTTCAACCTTTAAGCTCTCGTTATCGAGTATTTGAAGATTTGTCAAACTCTGGTTGGTTGAGAGCATTTGCAAGATTGTAGCAAGTCCATCTCTCCCTATCTTGGTTTTGCATCCTCCAAAGACAACCGACTTCAATGATATGTTAGCTTGGAACTGTAAAGCCGAGAACCTACTCAATGGACAAAGCAAATGCTCCACTCCAACACCAGAGATTAAGGGGGTATTCAATCCGCTACTCGACGGCAAAGAAGAGTTTGAGCGGCACTGCAAAAGAGATTAAGGGGGTGTATTCAATTAAGAGTTTGCAGGAATTTTTTAGAATTTAAAAGTATATGGGTATTGAATATATAGATTTTTAAAAGTCCATATAAATTTTTAGGTATTCAATTAAGATTTAAAATTTTCCATAAAATTCCTATGATATTTAAAAGTTTGTGGATTTTTAAAAAAATTTATTATTTCATTGATTTTGTAGGATTAGAGTTTGAGGGGCAGGAGATTGGAGGACTGGGCCGTGCACACGCAGGCTGTGCTTGCGGCAAATCAGCTCGCGCACACACGGGCTGCGAATGCACCTGGATGGGCCGAATGCGCAGCCCGCTTCAATCGCTTCGTTGGGCTTTTTTTTGGATTGCAATTAACATCGCTCTATCTTAATTTCTGTTTGATTTGACGTAACTTTCTAATAATACCATGTGACTTATCAAGATACGATAGAACATATTAGGTACGTTATTATTAAAAACTAAGATATGATAGAACATCTTTTAGAACGAAATCTCTAACTATTATTAAAAAAATTGAGAGAATATTTTAACTTTTCAGTAGACTTATCAAGTGAACTATTATTAAAATGTGGCTAAAAATGAAGGCGTAATTTTTTTTTTAAAAAAAAGTTCTATGACTCTGTTCTTAAAATCTTACATTTTACAAAATTAAAAGTATGGGTGAATTTTTGAAAGTTTAATAAAAAAAAAAAACTAGTTTTTAATTGAAATCAGGACTTAGAACAAAGATTAAAAGAAAATTTTGGATAGATTTACATAATATTGTTATAAAAACTGGTTTTTAATTGAAATGACACATGTGCAATATCAAATGATTTATTAGCCGTTTGAGAATTATGAGCTTGGAGTTGAACTTTATTGGTAGCTAAAATTAACAGTTAATAGAACGAATTTATTTTTTAATAAATTTAATGGAAGTTTGAAAAAAAAGAAGTCTCTTATACTTGATATAAGTATAAATTATTTTATAAGATTTATTTTTTCATTTAATATAAATTATTATAAAGTTATATTTGTACTATAGCATTTAATAAGCTATCATAAGCTTCTTTCATGTAGCTTATGAAATGAAAAAAATATAAGCTATAATAATTTATTGTAATTTTCGTAAGTTTGGGTTCTTAAACGCCAACTTCCTAACTATTTTTTTCTCGAAAACTCTTTCGAGATTGATATTCGTACCACATGTTTCATGCTATTCATACCCGTGGTCCAGTTACGTCTGGCGTACGCGTAGTCCTACTACGCATACGCCATGCGTAGTCACCCATATAAAAAATTCCGATAAAAAACTGAGGAAAAAGGACTACGGCTACGCGATGCGTAGCCGTACCCCGGGTAAGTATAGCATGAAACTGTCGTACGAATAGCAATAACCCACGTATACATATATAGATATATATATATATATATATATATATATATATATATATATATATATATATATATATATATATATATATATATATATATATATATATATATATATATATATAAAATTTGTTCTCATTTCATGGACATATATAATCCTGCCCAAAATAGGGTTTGCCTTGAAACTCCTATTGGGCTTTATGTTTCACTTTCTGGGCTGCACAAGAAGCCCATTAAATACACAAGGCCCAATCCTAAAAGATTTCTTGATTATAATCGGGTCAGTGAAATTGCTATTAAATTTTATAAATGAGATTTAAAAAATCAAAAACAAAATGAAATAAATACTTTCAACTATCCATCTATTTACTAATAATTGAGATCTTTTCAAATTCAAGATAATTTATTTTGTTATTTCATGCAAGAAAGACACAAAACCAGTTGTGGCGCTGAACTCTCAACATGTTGATAACTGAAATCGATCGATCATGAAAACCAATCAGTCAGCAGATTCACAGCAAGATGCAATATAAAAAACTGGACTTTAGCTTCTTGTCCTCATCAATGGAGTTCTATCCATTTCATTTCTAACACCAAAAACAAAAATAAATGAGCTGCAAAGTGCAAAGAGAGATATTCGTATAGGTATGGGCAATATATAGTTGCACCTATATTTTAACACACATTTATGGATCAGAATCTCCAACAAAATTTTGGCCATAATATATATATATATATATATATATATATATATATATATATATATATATATATATATATATATATATATATTGTAGATCACATGAGAACACCCCTGACGTGTATACATGAGAACAAATTCGTAATTATTATTATTTTTGTTACGAATGTGTCATATCGTTTAATGTATTATTCGTAGTTATTGTCGGTTGAGTGGATTATTCGTAGTTATTGTGGTTATTCCTAATTATTATTGATATCTACGCTAAATCTCGACCCTTAATATTCATCATCCGACGGTTTAAGATTGTTCTCATGTATACACGTTAGAGGTGTTCTCATGGGAACCACACCCTATATATATATATATATATATAAATATCCATTTTTGGTTGGTCAAAATCGAAGTTGATATTGGATCTCATAACTCATAAGACGATAATGTTTAGATATGTATTCTTTTGTAAAAAAAACAAGTGGAATATTATTTTGTGAGGTTGAGAAACAAGAAACTTCCTATTTTTGTACTTATTTTTGTGGTGTGTTCTTCATTAATGTATTCTAGTTTGATTTATATCTAGTTAGCATTATTAAGGGATTTAGGGCCCGTTTAGTTGTAGCTCCGGAAACGGAATGAAAACGAATCTAGTTAATAAGTATATCCTTGTTCATGAAACTTTTTGGAATGATTCCTTGTGATTTGAGGTAATTGTAGTAGAACTTGATTACTTTTGATACCCTATAGGGAAACAAAATGGAGGGAAACAAGAACATTATACATGAAACCAAAATGAATCATTCCAAAAAATTTCATGAACAAGGTACACATATGGACTTGATTCGTTTCCATTTCGTTTTCGTTTCCGGAGTCACAACCAAACGGGGGGTTAATGTGATAATCTTCAAATCATGTATAGATGTCTATGTATCTATACACCTATGAAGAAATATCACACATTAGTATAAAATAAAGCCCGGGTATGGTTATTTACACGGTTTTAAAAATACTGGTTAGGGTTGTGGTTTTTTGGACCGACCTGAAAATTACGGTCCGGTGTTAAATTGGTATTCTTTGTCGCAATCTAGCCATGAACTGATATTTAACTTTTCTTATTAGTTTTCTAAATGCAAAACTAGTTATGGTTCGGATTTGAACCAGACTATATCTGTAGTATTTTAAAAAATAAAGGTGACAAAGGGTCTATAGGTCCGATCACGGACTGGACCGTCACATTGGTCATTATTGTGTGAGACAACTAACGGTCCATATTGTAAAATTATTGTCCGGATCACATGGTTTGAACAACCATATACTGGTTATAAATCGAGAGTATACACACCATGACTTCCAATGTCATCTAACAACAATTGTGGGGGCATTCGGCAAGGGCGACTTATGAAACTACTAATGAAACTTATGAAGGATGAAAATTATGGAGAATATGAATTTTTCTTAAACATTAAATTATGGGGATGATAGGACTTGTGTAATTCATACCCAAACCACCAAACAAACCTTGTGTGTTCCCTTCAAATATCCCCAATCTGACATCCTTAGGGTAAATAATTGTTAAAAAAGCGGATATATTACAAGAAACATACCTTGAATATATTACGAATGATATGCTTGAGATCGTACATTTCCGGATTGTAATGTACCCTCAACCCGGAGAAAATACAATAATTGCTTCATATGTAAATTCGGGGTATAAATTTTAAAGTAACTCGGATAAGTGAACTTTAGTATCCCGGATATGAGTATGTTATCCATGTGTCAATGTGTGTATTTTAGGATACCTCAAATATATCAGGATTCGAACTCAGGATGATAACCCCTCCCTTCCACTCACCCTTATATCAACTGGACTAATTAACCTTTATGTATTCTTTTGATGATACACAATATTAATACACAATTTCAATTACATAATCTTAATACATAATTTTAATTACACAAATTCTGTTTGTTTATGTTATGTACACAAGTGTGTTATGTACACAAGTGTGCCATTTATACAAGGTTTGGTTACATGTCATTAACACAAGGTTTGGTTACACAAATTCGTCATTTACACATGTTTCTGTTACATAAGTACGTCATTTACACAAGTTTGGTTACATAAGTCTGTCATTTACACATGGTTTGTTTACATAAACCCATCATTTACACATGGTTTGGTTACATAAGTGTGTCATTTACACAAGATTTGGTTACACAAGTCAATCAGTTACACATGATTTGGTTACATAAGTCTGTCGTTTACACAATATTTGGTTACACAAGATTCCGAAACAAAATCCCCAAATCCGAGATTAGGGTTCACACCCACAAATCTCACAATAGTCACGACAATCCAACATCATCAACCCAACTAAAAATTAGACCAACTAAGTCACAGATTCTCAATAGACTAACCCAAATTCAAAATTTTACATAAATAAACACGCCTAATATTACACAATCCCCAAATCTCAAAATCAAAATACAGTGGAAGTCTCACCTACCCAAAACGGATCACTGAACTACCGGAAGAAAGGGAAGGGCGGTTGATGGCCGGCAAGTTGAGGTGACGGTAGTCCATCGGTGTTGGCGGCGACAGAAGGCGCGACACTCAAAACCGATACCTGGCTGGTACCTTCTTTTCCTCCAGTTGGACGTGGCGGTCGTGCAATCAGGGTTCTTGCGGATTTGTCGGTGTCGGTTTGTGGCAGAGGCAACAACAACAAGCGTCTCCGTTCTACAGGGTGGCCGGACGATCGATGACTCCTTGGGTAAGGCGGCGACAACAACGGCGTCAAAGGTAGTATCAGAAAGAGGGGAAGATGGTAATGGTGTCGGCTTGTTCGAGACGGGACGACGGTGCAGGCTTCCGAGGCTACACCGTGGCTGTCTCTCCAAAGAAGACAATAGAGAAGTCGGCTCTCCATCACATCGGATATTGAGGTTGAAGAAAGGCTAGGTCTGGCAGTTCAGAAGAAGAGAGAAATAGCAGACTTGGTGGTTGAGAATAAGAAAGGGGTTCTAGATCTCAAATATATAGTTACCAAATTTCTTAAGTGGTTTCCTTATTTTTAGCCTAATTAATATATTTGAAAATATTAATTATCTTTAATTGTTACCTTAACTGCTTAATCAAGATTCTCCTTACACCTTATTTTTTTTTTAAATTGTTAATATTAGGGGTCTGGTTTGTTATTTTAGGAAAAAAAGTTACATTATTAGTAGCTTAATCTTCTCATTTGTAAATTGTTCGTTTTTGCTCGTTGTATCTAATTCTTGTGTTGGTAACCCAGAAGGCACTCCCGTTTCTTATTTAGCCTATTTATTTTTTCATTCAGTTGTTAATTAATACACCTTGTAAATTGTTTTTGGAGGGGTTTTATCTCATCGGCAATTGTTTTTAAATGCCTATTAATGTTTCCAAAATGTTCATAGCTCCATTTTTTTAACTTTTGTTTAAGAAGACTTTTTTACTTAACTAGATTATACATGTGGGTTCCGGAAGAGTGAGTTCTCCATTATTGTTTAATTATTTTCTCACCATCTGTTCTTTGCAACCACACTGACTCAAATCTAAATAGTTTATTTTTAAACTAGTACATGTATTTTGAAGATTAATGGAGATCATGCAATGATCCGAGGATGTAAAAACATGGTTTCTAATGTGAATTTTTGAATATTTTTGTAAGATTTTCACATAAGTCATTATTCTATCTAATTTTTCATATGTGTTGTCTTCGCCGTCTTTCTCCTTTTCCATGAGAATTTGTTTCATTTGGTGGAAGGTCAAGTAGGTTGCATTGATATGCAAATCCTAGAAGCGGATTAAATTTGTTATTAGGAACTAGTATAATACCCGCACCTTGTGCGGGTTTTGAAAAAAATGAGAAAGAATATTGTGAAATTGGTTTTTTTAAGTGCTTTTGTTTTGTATACTTCTCTAATCTAATCGACTTACTAACATTACTTTATTAAGGATAAATTTACTCAATGAGATTATACTATGGACATACTTAATAGAATAATAATATTATATATATATATATATAACAACATTTTTGTTTTTTTCCGATTATGTAATGAGTTTGAGGATTTTTTTCTTGGTCAATGGGTAACAATTTAATTTTACAATTTTTTTTATATTTAACAACTCTTTTTTTTTTTTTTT